>JAYRBW010085237.1:6346-22567 GCA_036023295.1 Invenusta paracnida
CCCCCCCCCCCCCCCCCCCCCCCCACATCGGTTTCGTTAGTATATGATAGTAACTGTTTAATCTTGGATTTAGCGTCTAACGTTTGTTAAAGTGTTTCCCTCCTCTCTATCATACCTACCATATCTAAATTATGTACATACCGTGTATCGTGTATTTCTAGCTAAAATTAGGCGTTGTACGGTGTCTGACATGAATCACCTCTAATTGGTTTGTTTATAGATTTTATCTATTGCTTTACAAAGTGTTTCTATTATATTTTTAAAGTAATTATGAATTAATTATTACTGTCAGCGTTAATGATTCGGAACATTGTCAGTTTCAATGTCGTCTCTATTGATTTATATCTCTATGGATAAGCCACATATCTATATAATAGTTTAATTCGATTAATTAAAAACTATCAATTTAATAAATTATTAAACTTGCAATTTATTACGATTACGATATTGTTCTTTTGATTTCACCTTTCGTTTTTTGGTTTTATTTTTTCCTATTGGTCTCTGTAATTTGCCAGCAACTTCATATTATTTTACTTTACTTTGTTGTTTTCTATTTGCTGATATAAGCTATTTTTTAGAAGAAACTAAAATAAAGTTTGACAAATAAGGCTTTTGTACAATAGGTTTTCTGTTTTAAAAACAAATACCAGGTAATGTCGGTTATTTTGATGAGGAACTTTTAATTATATGTAGAATTAAGTTAAAAATAGAATTTTTAAAGTGAACTTGTATTTTTTAATTAGGTAATACAATGTGTATCTTAATTGCTATACACTGCTTTCAGGCCAAAACCATTAACGTATGCGATTCTCAACAGCATGATTATATTCAGGAGCATGCTAGGTAGTGTACTAATAATTCTACATATTCTTTATTATATCGTTTTTAAGTGAGTTGTGCATTTTATACAATAATATTTTTTTTTAAATGCTCTATTAATTATTCAAATGTTAATTAAAATGAGTTTAGGAAATCTGCAGTTGATAACTTAATATTATCTTTCATATATTTGTACACCTTTAACAATATAGTGTGCATAGTATTCTAGCGCTTCTATTGTATCTATGTATATAATACACAAAAATATGTTTGTTATACAATAGTATATTCAATTCATTATTTTTAACTAACACACACTTTTTCCGAAGATATTATTCTCGTACATTCTAGAATTCTATAGTGTAACTTATTATATATTTTAACTATAACTACTTTGCGTTTTTTGTAATATTTAAAAAAATGTTTATAAAAATTGCAGTATATATATTTAAACTTGGTAACAGTTATAAAGAAACATGCTTGATTTTACACATTTGTACAATTTGTGTCAATTATATTAAACCATTTTCTTTTAATATACTCTCTGATGTATTATTTTTACTTAATTGTCTTTACATAACTCTGTAGGACATTATTTGAGGGATTCAGAGATATGGAATCTGTCATAAAGGAAATTATGGTACGCTTTTAATTTTGCTGTTTATTTGTGTTTATCTGTCACAATAATTAAACTATCGATTTCTCATTTGACATATTATATTGACTACTCGAGCATGTAAAATGGAACTATCTCTTTATTTATCCTGCCCTTCATTATATAGACTTTTAATTATTACCTTTTTATATTATCGCTATATTATACTTAAATTATCATATAATGTGTTATTTGTTACAAATAATAATACTCCGAATTGTTAATAGATGTGTAAGTATTGGATTGTCTGTTTTATATATTATTTTATGTCTAATATGTTATTATGATAAAGTGTTAATTTTTTATTATTATTAAATATTTATATACATTTTTTTATTTTACAATTGGCTAATAGTTATTGTCTTTTTTATTTAAACAGCCATTTATTGAAACAAGTTATATTCACACTATCGATTTCAGAATTATGTGAAAAGTTCATTTTATTATGAATGTTTATTAAAACACGCATAAATAAAACTTTAAATTCCATTTAAACGTATAAATACTATATTAAAAGTTTCTAAATGTTTAAGTAATCTATATATTACTGTTTAGTTTATGAATAAGGTATGTAAATCATACAGAATACCACGTCTTGTATGTAGTGCAAAATACAACGTGTGAGATAAAATAAGATATAAATGAATAAAAGTAGTTTGCGTTTTACGTTTTAAACACACTGTTTTCAGAACGTTTACTATTAAAATTTTATTTTATTTGCAAGCTATTGTAATACATATTACTTTGTTTTACAGAGGGGAGCTAAGGAGTTAGTACATGCTGAACGTACAGCAGTTTTCATACATGATCCCAAGTTGAACCAGCTCTATTCTCGTGTTCTCGATATGGGCACATTTACTGAATCCAAGTTCATCACTTCAGAGACTGTGCTCAGGTACCCTTTAATTCTAAATCAACTATTTGGTTATATCTCCTTTTTAGCCCATGATATAAACTTTAAAAATGTATTTCATACTGTATAGTTACATAATTATAATGAAACCGTATATTTTTAAGGGTGTGTTCCATAAAAGCGGCATGTTATAAGCGCGGCAGACAATAGGTTTGCCAAAATAGAAAGCGGCTTTATATATTAGCGGGCTTGTGTAATAGTGGCAAAGCTGAAGAATAAAAACTTATTCTAAAGCGGCATCATACTAAAGCGCACTTTGACTATAGCGGCTTTGTTTAATCGCGCACTGACTTTAAAGCGGCAATCAATATTTCCTTACGTTAATCTCTGCAGCACTCCTTCACGCTTTTCTACCATATTCTAAGTTAGTGTAGGTGGGTTGAGATGGGTCCACTGTTGGCCGCTCTCAGCGAAGGCCTTTGTTCCTCTATGGGGCACCCCCTCTTTATTCACCTTTAAGTACATATACACCTAAGGGCAATATAGCAGAATAGTGGGAGCATGATATAGCCTACTATGTTATATGGACTAGTATATTGTACACGTCGCACATACAGTATACCGGCCCATATATGGTAAACTGCTTTACTTAAATGATAAATAAATAAAATAATAAAATGCGTAATAGTGTTGTACTTAAAAACAGATAAATGACAAAGTAATAATGTTCACATGATTATATAAACTACAATATATATTAATGTACATACATGTAATATATACGTAATATATATTAATAAGTAACAGATTTTCCAACATATATTTTGCAATATATATGCTCCAGTATACTGATCGTATATACATAGTTCAACATCAGTTAATTATTTTTAGACATTTATCGATATTTTATGAACTTATATGTAATAGGTATATGTACATATAAAAATTAATGAATAATGAATAAATTAATTTAAACCTAATAATAACGCAATAAAATTGCTGAGTAGGGGTCCTTTTATTTATACCAATATTATAAATATAAATACATACATGAGTATGATGTCTACATATCTTGTGCCTAATTCTACAGTATCTGACTGATCCTATATCTTGTAATATTATTTTTCACTATTAACTTTACAGTAATTTTTAAGTAGTATCTACTTATCCAAGATCACTTACTTTATATTGTGTATGTATATATGTAATCTATATGTTATTTTAGTGCCCATGTATGTATAAAATGTGTTTTATTGGGATAGTATCCTACATATATATATATGTATATATATAATTGTATTGCATTTTTTTTATTATTATCACTCTTATCTGCAGTTATAGCTTCTTTCTCTTCTCTCCCCCTCCTTTTGAACTTTAATTTCATTTACTTCTCAGCGCGCCTACTATATTCCTTATTACTATAATGAATCTAATTGTTTGGTAGCTAGCCCGATCACTTCTGTGCCTCTAGCTCCCAAGGGCATCATGTCATTTTTATTTTATATCATCTTATTTGTATTTTTTTATTGTCATCCTGTACCTATACATTTGATCGTGTAATTCATTTCTTTGATATTGCCCTGAAATATATTAATAATTATTATTATTATAAACTAACTTAGAACTATTTAATTGAAATAGAATAAAAACTATATAAAACTATAAAATTAGAATAAGATTGTTTTTAATTGAATAATGTATAGCAAGTGAAACATTAACCTATATAACCGCATATTTCTAAAATTAAAGCTCTCTCTCCACTTCTATGAAATTAGACCGCATTGCTTTTACGTGATGCAGGCTAGTATAATAGACAAGAAAAGCTGTGCTTATTATCATACTGAGATTATTGTATACCTACACAGAAGTCTGTTTGCAGTAAACAAATTTGAAGTGCTCTACTAAACTTATGTTATCCACGAATGGGAGTAATCATTTGCGCAACTTTAAGCAAAGTACATAACTTCGTGCACAACTCAAATAAATGCACCCGTGACATTTAGATCAACTAGGACAGTATAGAAGAGTCAGCTCTGGTGCTTTTAAGAGTCATAATGGTCACCTAGGCAACCCCATGGATCTTATAATTGACACGTGCATTAGGCTACACGGAAGGAAATTCAGCTAGAGAAGGATGTCATCGCAGAAACCACATTATAATAAATAATGTTGATCGTGTATATCTGCCCCCGTCCTCTCAATATAACTCTTACCCTTATAGAATACACTTTTGAGAAGAAAAATCATTGATGGTATCGTACGTATTAAAATTAGTAATTTTTCTATTTTCAATTATGGCAAGTTTGCATGAATTATTTGTATAATTCAGTTCGCTGGTTGACATAAAATTTAAACCTTTACTGTATCACTAAATTTTGTTTAAAGCCAATCATAACTGGATGATTACATTGTTAAAGTTCCGGTTTATTCAGACTTACTCATTTTAACTTGATTCAATCCCATATATAAAGGATGGCAAAGCATACTGAAATCAATAGAGTTTATCTTTTTAAACTATTTTCCCCAGTTGGTAGTAGTATGGTGAATTGAGAATTCATCATTCAACACTGATTCAATAATATTAAATTGGCTATCTATTTAAGAAGTGCATATAAAACATGACGTCTAAATCAATTCCATTAATTGAAGCTTGTGCGAAAGGAGATGTTGCTACTGTGCAAGATATTTTAACCAAGGGAACTGACATTCATGAAACTGATAATGAAGGAAAGTCTGCATTACACCACTGTGTCGACATCAACTTAAATACTCAGTGTGCCAGCCTTCTTCTTGAGTTTAGTCACGCTTTACTCGAAAAAGTAGACTCCGCGGGATTTACTACTCTACAACTTGCCTGCATGACGGGGAATTCTGACTTGGCTCAACTTTTGGTCGACCACGGCGCCAATCTCAACGCGGCGGATAATGAGAAGCATACACCTCTTCACTGGGCTGTTATCTGCTGCCAGTTCTCCTGTGTGGACGTGCTTATTCGTAATGGCGTCAAACTTTCACTAGCTGACAAACATGGTGCCTCACCATTGCACTACGTTACGAGGGTTTTAAAGAATGCGGAGACATCAAATTTCGCACCAGCTATTCTTTATCGGCTCCTCGATAACGGTGCTCCTGTGGATTCTATTGATAATGAGGGCCGTACTCCGCTCTTCTGGGCTGCTGGATTTGGTTTACTCGAATGCTGCAATCTACTGATAAAGGCTGGAGCCTCCTTAAATCACAGGGATACCGACGGACTTACATTACTTCACTGCGCTGTAAGTAAAGGCCAGATGGAAATGGTTTCTTTTCTCATGGAATATAAGCAGCTAAATGTTGATTGTGTTGATCAAAATGGATGTACACCATTATTTTATGCAATAACTTTTAACTATTTCGACGTTGTTGGTCTGCTACTCTCGCGTGGAAGTGATCCAAATCATAAAGATAATAATGGATTTACTCCGGCACACTGCGCTGCAATTCAAGGAAATGTTGAAATTCTGACTAAACTAAAAGATATGGGGGGATTGATGTGGGCCAAAAATTCCACTTTGGACACACCTTTACATGAAGCTTGCGAATCTGGTAGCCTGGCACTTGCTCAGTTTTTAATTAATTGTGCAAAAGAGGAGGGTAAAATGCATTTTCTAAATGAAAAAAACTGTAATAGATATAGTTGTTTACATTTAGCTAGTGAATCGGGAACGGTAGCTATGTGCGAACTACTGATAAATAATGGGGCTGAAATTAATGCAATAATCACATTTGGGGAATCAGATACCGGAGGCTTTACTCCTCTAGATTTGGCAGCTAATTCAGCATGTAGAAACCTTTTACTTTCAAAAGGTGGTCATTCCGGTATTGCAGAAGATTTGGGTGGATACACTTCTGGTGAAAATGATGAAATTATTGCCACTGATGTGCATGTTTCAGGCAAAGAACGCAAAATAAGTGAAGCTAATGCGAAAAGCGCAACCTCCCGTTCAGTATCTAGAAAGAAGTCTTTCAAGAAACAAACCACTTCAAAAAAATCCGAAAATCATTCTGGAAGAAAAGGAGATAAATCACCGACATTCACGTCAGTTCTAAGTGCTCAAAAGTCTATAAGTAATAGTAAAATAAACAATGAAAAATTTAATAAGCTCGCTGTAATGGAAACCGACGTAGAACAATTATCGGCAAACTTCGAATTTTTAGCACCTATTCAAAAGTCTTCGCAAAATAAATCCGAAAACGAAACAAAATCAACTTTAGATATGCAAATTCCAAAAAAGATTTTAGATAGATCAATACGCTACGATACAAAAGAGAAAAAGAATACGACCCTAATTAATCAGAATTCAACAGGTTATCCTCCATCAATACAGAATAACGAATATGAAAGTACTTCCAAAGAAAATAACACCAAATCACGTCTCTCAAGAAGAAGTAGAAAAGCAGAGACATATCCTCGTAGACGAATAGAACGGCATAAACATCTCCCACCTTTACATTTAGTAAAGGATGGAAGAAGCAGTTACCCTTCATCAGATAGTAGCTCGGGAGGAATTTTACCCCCAAAATTAACTCGAGCTCAAACTATTGCTCAAAGTGTACTAGAATTCGAAGGCCTTCGTATATCAACTCGTGATATCACTGAGAAAAGGAGGAAAGAGCGCTATAGTGACCATAGCGTGACAAATAATTTTGCGCAAAGAGCAGTTCATGGAAATGTGACATCAATGTACACCAATCTTAACTCAAATAGAGCAACAATGAAGCCTATTAAAAACGATGTAACTCTACAGACGCATGATGAAAATTCTTCCAGAACTGACAGGAGCTGCAAATCCAATTTAAATGGTACAAGCCCGTCACGTTTGACACCAGATGAGTCATCAGTTTACTTTAATTTGAGTCGCATGACGCCAGGACCTTCTACTGATGACAGAAGACGCGTTTTTGAACTAAAGAGTTCACTACAATCTCATAAAAAGGATGAGTCAGGTGCACGGTTGTTAAGTTCGGAAATGCGTCGTCATGAACGACTGAAAAAAGCGTATGCACCACTGATACCTATGGATGACCTTATTGCATTATTTCAATAATAAAATGTTTCACTAATATTCATATACTCACTACATTGTATTCTTAAACTCTTATACTCATTTGAAACTATATTTATTTTTGTACAATTATAGTATTAAGTAGACGTGTATTATTTCTTTTATTACGAATTTCTGCTTTGTATTATCTGCAAAATTTTTGATTTTTCGTAATAATTATTAAGGGATTAACCATTATCTAATTTTGTTTATTCATTTGAAAATATTTTGTATATCGTATTATTTTTAGGTAGATATTTTTTTTAATGAGCGAACTGTGCATAAGAGTTCATTTTATTTAATTAAAAGTGTTATATGTATAACAACATATAATTAATATATATGTTGATATAATAATCCGCTTCTATGTGTGCTTTGTGAATTGAAACAGTTTAATATTATTATTTTGTATCGTTCGGTACAAAAGAGTATTAAAATATATATATAATAATAAGAATATTTCTACAACTTTTAAAAATTCCCATTAAATAATATCAAAACAAAAACTAGTGTCGCAAAACTTAAGACAATAAACGAGATCATCAAAAGTAAAAAGTAATGATAATAATGATGATATAGGTATTATATAAAACCGCCATTGAAGAAATTGACATGAAAAGATGGCAAGATTTACAACTGTTCTGTTTAAAAAACATATATATATACATTATATAGATCAATAAGTAACATACGTAAAACCTCAGTTGAAAAAGTCGTAAAAATAAGACAAAAAATAAAAATAAAATCGTGCAAATACAAGTATAAATTATTGTATACATACATATATTTACTATGTTATAATAATTGACTTACTTAAAATAACTAATTGTGTATGCACGAGGGCTTCATTACTTCTGTAAAAAATGTACCTACCATTGTCAAGATTTTTTCTAGAGTTTTCTAATTTAGTTGTATATAGGTATGCTACTTATTGATCTATAGGTATATGAATTTTAAACAGCAAGCATTTATATAATAATTAAATCTTGGCGCTTTTTTATATCAATTTCTATTTTTGTTTTTGATGAGCTCATTCTCGGTTTCCTTTTTAGAAGCGCTACATCGTCTCAGTTTTATTATCAATTATACATGTTTTGAAAAATATTACTATATTCAAAGAATTTAATGTTTACATTGTAAATAATTAGTTTAAATAATATATTAAATCGTGAAATATTGCAATGATTTTTGGAAAACTTGATGTAAGGCATCGTTAATTTAGTTTATTTCCATTAGACATATATAAACAAAAACGACTGCGTCGCAAAAATGTAAACTAAGAAACGAGCTCCTCAAATGAAAAAACGTGTAAATGATATTGATGATATGGAGAACAGCCATTACAAAAAATTATATAAAAAGGACGTCAAGATTTAAAAAACCAAAAGTTAAAATGATATTGATGAAACTTAGTGCAGCCATCGAAGAAATTGATATAAACATGGCGCAAGATATATAATTGTTACAATACTTTCTGTTTAAAATGCATAAATGTATAGTTCAATATGGAACATAGGTATACGTCAAAACTGTAAAATTCATAAAAATATGATAACTATGAAATATGATAAAAATTATGAAAAATATCGTGGCAATGGTATAAATTATATAATTTTACTATGTTTTATAATTGGCTTACTTAAAAAAACTATTTTTGTATTCATGTGGGTTTCATTGCTTTTGTAAGAATGAGCCATTGCCAAGAATTTTTCAAAATTTTGTTGTCATATTTTATGAATTTTACAGTTTAGACGTATACCTATGTTCCATATTGATCTATTCATTTATGCATTAACAGAAAGTATTATAACAATTATATCTTAGCGCCATGTTTGTATCAATTTATTCGATGACTGTACTATGTATATTATAATCATTATAATTTTATAATTTTGTTTTTTTAAATCTTGGCCTCCTTTTTTATATCAATTTCTTTAATAGCAGGCCCATAGCCAGGCATGAGGCAGTGCATCTTTTCCTATCTGCGCCCCTAAAATCAAACAAGCACTAGCTAAAATATATCGACCTATTTACCAATACAAATTTAGGTAATGTATGGTAACATTTACCATACAGTGTTTTCATTATGTTCTATTTATATATTTGTATAACATATATTGAGCTTTTAATGTTGTAATTTAGTGTCTTTTTTGCGCCTTTAAATTTTCTTGCCTTGGACAAATTTTTACTGTGGCTACGGGCCTGAATAGCTGTGCTTCATATAATCATTATCATATTCCAAGTTGGCAGTTGATTGATATTGACGTTTTATCGGAAAATACATTTTCTACATAAAATTGATCTTTTAGATTAATAGCTGGAATTTTATCAATAAATGCAGTACAACAGTCTTACCTATATCAAAATGCAACGAAATAAAAGCGCAGATGTATTTAAGTGAAAATGAAACTATCTACACGTTAGACAGAATATCATATGAGATTAAATCAAAATGTAACTATTTCGAAAGAAAGTGAACAATTTCGATACGGAAAGATATTTTTAGGTTTTATTTTTATATTCAATTGAGTTTAAACTAAAATATACAAAAGTATAATTCCTTTGGAAATTAATAACCTTAACGATAAAATATGCAAGAATATATGTTATACTACGTATTTCAGGATTTTTTAAATAAATAAACAATTATTGTTTACGTTGTATGCATGAAATTAATAGAAATATACATTAATATACATTAATATAGAAATATTTTTAAAAAAATAATTGAAATCTAAACAAAAACCACAGCGTCGCAAAATTGAAAGCCAAGAAATGAGCTCCTCAAACAAAAATCAAAATAATATTGAAGATATAAAGAACAATCATTATAGAAATTGATATAAAAATGACACCAAGATTTAATTGTTACGCACGATGCTTGCTGTTTAAAATCCATGAAGATATAAATCATAAGGAAAATGTATATATCGAAACTGTAAAATACATAAAAATGTGACAACAAAAATTCGGAAAAAATTCTTGGCAATGGCTCATTTTTACAAAGTCAATGAAACCTATCATGAATGCAAAAGTAGTTAAATTTAAGTAAGCCAATTTTTTTAACATAGTAAATAATAATTTGTATATAATTTATACCATTGGCAAGATTTTTTCCAGAGTTTTTTGTCATTTTTTAATGAATTTTACGGTTTCGATATATATGTACATATATCCTCCTTATTGGACTTATATCTTCATGCATTTTAAACAGCAAGCATTATAACAATTAAATCTTGAAAGCTAAAAAATAAGCTCATCAAAGGCAAAAAGCAAAAAGTTCAAATAATATTGATTATAAGTTAAACAGCCATCGAAGAAATTGATAAAAATGGCATCAAGTTTTAATTATTACAACGCTTGCTATTTAAAGTGCATATATATGTAGATATGTTGTTTATGTAACACACACAAACATATAAACTAGAAAATTCTGAAAATAAGATAAGAAAAATTTTGATAAAAATTCTGCCATGAACAAATGAAACCCACATGCATACAATTAATTATTTTAAGTAAGTCAATTACTGTAACAAAAGTAAATATATAATAATGTATACCGTTTCCAAAATTTTTTTCTTAACTTTGTTGTCTTATTTTTATTAATTGTCCAGTTTAGATATATGTAAGTTACTTATTGATCGATATAAGCATTTAAACAGCAAGCATTGTAACAATTACATTTTGGCACCTTTTTGTATTGATTTCTTCAATAGCTCTTATACTGCATATCATCATTATTATTTGACATTTTTATTACGATGATCTCGTTTCTTGACTTTCATTTTTATGACGCTCTCATTTTTGTTTTGATAATAATAATAACTAGACGAAGAAAAAATATCTTTTCATCGAAATTGACCTCTTTAAAAAAATAGTTAGAAACTTTTCAAAAGTCCAACTTGAGTGCATTTTATTTCATAGCGCTTGGAAATTACGCTGATACCAAAAATGAGCTTTTTAATGCATTCTAGCTTGATTTATTATTTAGCTGTGAAAGATAGGCATATTGTTCCTAATATTAGCGATTAGAGCTGTTAGCATCCCTTAAAAGCTAATCGCTGGCTATTGACAATAATATTGTTCTTGCCTAATTGGATTTATACACAAAAATATTAATTCGTACAATAGTGACAACCTATAGAGTAAATATATAGAACTCTAACTCTTATTGATTCTGTATGCAGTTTTATACTACTATAATTGTGATACCCAAATGCTTTTGCAAAATAATGTTTTAAATTCACAACAATTAAATTGTTTATGCAGTAAAACAGTTTTAGATACATAGGCAATGAATTATATATTATAGACAACTTACGTATGTTAGAATTGTATGAATATGTATATTTTGCACTTAAAATGAATTTAATACGAATATTTAATGCTACTTAATTTGTTATGGCCATTTACATAAAATTCATTAAAATAAAACGATTTTATAATGACGAAGGTTTACAACGCAATGCATATGAAATCAAAAAGAGTCAACACTCTATGTATTATTACTCTATGGTTACAACCATAGGCTTTAAATTGTTTTCACAATAATTAATACATTTATGACGAAAGACGTTATTAGGTAACATTTTGATTGCACCCATGAGTATTATATTAACCATTATCAATAGAAATAAATTATAGATGAATTATAGAAACAACTCTACATAGATCATGTTAGGTATTTATATAAACTATAAATCACTTTTTTTATTTCTATAGATATTGAAAAAATTTATCCAAACATAATTTTACAGAATCGTGTTTTTTTCCTTGATTTGTAAAATATATAATAAGACTGCAAGGAATAGTTTGAATATTATTAGAATTTTTGTCTAATTTTGATATTTTAATACTAGCCGTTTGTAAATTCTAGCTGGATCATTGTAATTATAACTAATAGTCCTTGAAATGAATATTTGAAATGCACAACCATTCATGTGTATAATTATATAAAATTTATAACTTATACACATCAAACGTATATAAAACGTACATGTGATCATAGAGTAACGTGACCACTCAATTCACGTGACTACCATATACTCAACTATTTATACATTTGCAGAGTGTATATATATATATATAGTTTGATCAGCCGCCCCAAAGCTTCGTGGCCTCCTTTACAGTTTTCTTCCAAACCGAGCGTTCGAGTGCACGTACGTTGGTTACTGCATCAATCTGCCTCCAATCGATTTGATGGTGTCAGTCTACCGGGCCTTTGGGCGACCGCGTCCAGGTCGACCTTCGAATGCTCCTTCCATTATCGTCTTCTCGAGGCTTTCATTTTCACGCCACCGTATATATCCAAAGTATATCGATTTCCGTTGATTGATGATATTGACCAAAGACTGGGGGTTATGAACTTTGGCAAGGATTGTTACGTTCGTTGTATGTGACTGCCATTTGATATTTAATATCCGGCAATAGCACCATAGTTCGCAGCTTTTAATTCGTGTGCGCTCGTCTTGAGTTAGTGTCCATGTTTCACATCCATAGAGTGCGATGCTGAAAATTAGTGATCTTAGTGTCATATAATTTTTCTGTAATTGATTAGTCTGCACAAAATGTGTAGATATAATTTTGGATATTATGTTATTTCTTATAATTGTTAGACGGGTACAATAATTTTGTACGACTATATACGATTAGTTTTAGCTTTTACATGTCCGATATATGTAGATCGAGTTTGGTCTCCCTCTAGAATGGTAAAAATCTCTAGAATGTCAATACGGTATTCGATTTTAAATTTTATTTACCTATTACTCAGTAAACTTACTTATTTGCCCTGCCATTTTTGCAAGACAGGGCTTCTAAATACAAATTACAGCAATGAATAGAAGTTTTAATATAGTTCAGCTATAGTTCTTTAACTATATATAGTCATTATGGCTATGGCGAACTATAGTTATTTGACCATAGGAGCTAAAGTTAATTTCTCCTTTCTTTTTCTACTAAATTTAAATAAAATAAAATATTCCTCCTGAAGATGAGTGCCCTCACAGTACCCATTGACGAACCCTAACCCCATCAGTTAGCCATGGTTAATATTTATTTTTGACGCGCGTAAAGTTGACAATTTTTATCATAGATTTTTACCCAGTGCTTTAAGTGTGCAAATTGCCCCAGAAAATGTAATGTATTTAATTTTTTACAGGCTGCGCGTTTCCGGTGTGCAATGGCCCCCAGTGTGCAGTGACCATATTATGGCCACCAGATAGCACTTATCAGATTTAAAACGCTAAATGAATAACAGTAGATATTCCTTACTTAAACTGTCATCCTATATGTTTGAAAATAAAAAGGCAAATAGCCAATATAAAATACTATTCCATTACGCGGCAGTTTCACCAACTTAATAAGTTCATTAGATTAGCTTACCAATGTCATGTACAGAACGTGTTGTGTTATCTCTATTTTTCCACGACAAATGCCTTCATTATATCAACGTGTTGTTTTTGTAGAATAGTTTGTGTTAAACTTAAGATTTTAGTTCACCCGGTATTTCTTTTATATTAAAGATTAAGCCTCATATACAGCAAAACCCATTTATTAAATAAAAATTGGAATTGAAATTAAAATTGAAATTGAAAATGCAGTTATGACTTACATAGTTAATTGAATTCGAACAAATTCGTGCAAATCTCGATTTAATAGAAAATCTAGTACTTGCTCAAAAAGTTAAAACAGCTCATACACACACAAACATATATTTATTGATCTAATTAAAATCGATATTGATGCGACTAAATACTGTGCTTCAATTATTTTAATACATAAAATTAAGTTTATAATCTTCCGATAAGTAACAATTTCAATACATATACCTACATTAAATATAACGGTATTTAATAGCGTACGTTGGGAATAGTGTACCCATAGAGTAATAATACTTTTAATTAATACTTATTATTACTCTATGAGTGTACATACTGATTAATGCACGATAAATAATTATCAAAGTGAACTTGTCTATATGGCTATTGGTGATATTTTGACATATTACCTATTTAATTACATAATAATAATGTGACATACGAACCAAGATAAAACTTTTCCTATAAGCACTTCATATGTGACTGCACTAAAGAATCTTTTATATTTTACAAACAATACTGTTGGATATATTTTAGATACCGAAAGTTTAAGTATAACGCTTATAGGTAAATATGGTGCTTAAAACATAATAATTGACTGAAGGGCCACGATATTTATTTTCAAAACAATGGCAGCATTTCACAGAGCGCCGATATTTTGTGTTTACGTTTGTTACTAGGACGACATTATTGCTGTACTGCGGGCATTTAATTGGAAGTTAGCGTGTAGTAATTAGCATTGCTATTCACTGATTTCTACTGGGAGATAACCAACTCCTTCATGAATGCTGCATAGCAAATGAATAAAGTAGGCTCACTAATTTTGAGTGGCGTATAAAGCAAATCAATTGTGGTTAACTTCTTTTTCTCCAAAAGATAATGGAAGAAATAACATATTTTTACCCACACTGACATATAATCATAAACTAAAAACCATAACTTATGCCAGTAAGTACAATAAAATGTCAAATCAAATAACTTTTTGAAATAAATTGTAGATTATGTTTCGTCAGTTTTATAAATTTGAAGAGTAGGTAAATATGATATCTTATATGCCATAGTTTTAAAGTACTTTTATAAGGAAATCTCAATTCTTATTTGTAAATATTTATAATTATGCAGATTAAAACGCGAATTGATCCATAATTATATTATAGATCAACCTGAAGGATTATAAAAAAAGAATGATACCGCTATTCCGTACATTTATAATCAACTAATCCAATATAAATTTTCACTTTTTTCTCTTTATTTAATTGATATGAATATTATTTGTGGTTTCACATTTTATAATTCACAGAACAATAATAATAAAACCAATGTTACAAAATTTTATTAATACATGTAGTAGGTATAGAGGAAATTCGTATATTGTAGTAAAAGAAACACTTACGAAGAAAATTAGTTCGTAGTTAAATAGATCAAATATCGAAGTCAAACAATTGCAGTAAATTTTTACTATTATTTTGTTGTATAGTTAGTCGCACATTAATTATAAAACAGAATTTATAATGGTTACGTCACGTACATAATATATATTTATCATCTAACAGTAAACAGAATTATGAGAATATGAAACGACATTTTGTGTACGAAATATAGTAATGGGGAAATTAATCGGATCCACTCTGATTCGATTTATATAGCATATATACATAAATTTGACTTGGTACATATTTGCATGAAGTAGTCAAAACAAATCTTACAATATTTAGATGTCCATATATGATGCGATATTTATAGATATACATATAGAAACTTCAGTCAAACTCTAGGTCATACTATGGGATTTTCGACTCATAATATGCTAAATCTGTTTGACCAAATTGGTCACGGAAGGCAATTATGCACCCTTATACGTAAGCCAACACTTAGAATTTAGTAATACTACATTTACAAATTTACCTTCTAAAATATCAAACGATTCCAAGGTAAATATATAGGCATGAAATTTAAATGCATTTTACTTGCATTAGCATATAGAATTTAGTTACATTAATATATTAAGGAATTAGCTTAACAAGAACTGTGTACAAGTTTATATTTATATAGATACTTTATTCTCATATATAAAATGTATTACAGTTAGGGTACTATATATTTTAGTTATTGCAAGACTATTTTTATAATAATTATATAAATATAGGGGTACCCAAAAAAAATCGCCGTTTTGTCCATATTTAACAATATTTATACATTCTCTGTAGTATTATA
>JAYRBW010085248.1:0-45712 GCA_036023295.1 Invenusta paracnida
GAATGAAAACGAGGACAGTTTCAACTGAGACGGTTTAAACCAAACCAAACCAAACCGTTTGTGAAATGGCCTATTGTTAAGATATACCTAAAATACGTGGACAATGAAATTTGTTTTAATCGTTATTGTTTACTGATATAGATATAATTTTTTTTCGTTGTCCGCGATAAAATGCCATTAACAGTTATTATATAATGCAATAAAACATTTTAGTTTATAGGAAATTATGCTTCATATTATATGTGATTAATAAAGACGTAGATACGTCCTTTTGATAGTAGACGTAAAATAAGGGTACGTAATAAGACACGTGTTGCGAAGAGTTATTTTTATGAAGAAAGTGTCTTAAACATATGTAAATTGATATAAAGGTGTTATAAGATAACGAAAGTTTCCAAATTTTATGACAATATTATGCCTCTATTTTCACTGAGACCAGACAGGACGAGTTTTCCGAGTAGACGTCTTCAATTGTAAGAAACTTCAGTTTGTATTTATTCTGTGGTTAGGACAATAAATGACACCTTAATATTTGTGTTAAAATAAGTTAAAAAACTGCACTCAACGAAACCGTTTATTTATAGGGGAAATCAGTAAAAATGAATTAGTTTCAACTTTTACTATTATCTTCTTAATATTATATGTATAATTATATGTAGTTAATTATTTTTACATTTGTATTTTTCATGAATTATAAAGTTATCCTAATAGTAATACTATAAGTATCACGGAGTAAAGAATACAGTATCCATTACTTTGTGTTTATGGATATACTTAGAGCTGCTTCCCAAACAATATTTTTTCCGACGAAGTGTCAATCAAATATGGTCTTAATGGCTATATACTTTTAAAATTAAGATGCTATTTTTGTTAATGAAACAATCGTATTTTAATAAAGTACAATCATAATAAGACGCCTGACTTTCAAGCTGCTTAATTGCAAATTAGGCGAGAATATCAAAGTTCAAATTGAGATGCTTAGCGATCCAATTTTGAACTGTGATTTAAATTGCAACACTAAAAAAAAATTATCGATGTGCGACGATTTCCTCCTAACTGCAAATATCAACTTTAGAAAGTACTGTTCCAATTAAATTCTAATAATTAATCTAGTTAATTAAGTCAACTTATACTACCTACGTTTATTTAAAACTAATATTTTAAATTTATTTTACTATTTTAACAAAGTGAAAAATATATAAATCTACTACTGTAATAATGCGTAATACGTGCAAAAAGCGGTCTATTAAGAGTCTTATTTGACAAATAGAAATGCAATTAAAATACAGAACCTACTTAATAAAATACAAAATAAATAAGTTCTTTAATTATGGCATATATTGGTATAACCGTAAAATTCCATTGGTAATTTTTACAAATTCTGAAAAACATAAATAGTATAATATTCTAAATAAAACAATGCTATATGATCAGATAATATGTCTAGCTTGCCATAAGCGGTTTGAGTAACCTATAGTCTACATAACAATATTATTACAAAAGTACTATATCAATAATGAAGATACAATACTCATATAATGTAAAAATGTGATACATCAAGAAAAGAGAAGGCATTTAACCGCCCAAAGACAATATACATACATAATTAAGCAATAGTTAACAAGAATAATATAGTCCAATAAAACTGTTCAATATCGTCAAAAATACATAATTATTTATCCATATGTAATTATAGTATTATTATGTCCGGTACAATGAATAAAATCCAGGACACTTGTCAAGTGAAGTGAATTGTATATTATATTGATTTCTAAAGCAACACCAGCCGATAGTAAAATAGGGAGCGAGATAAAATAGATACAGCGAATGAGCGGTCAGTGTTGTCAATGTACGAGTATAGATAGAATAATATAATATACATACATCATAAAAGCGATTTGAAATTAAAATTCGAGAGAAAATTAGGTAGAACAAGAAATAAGGACATGCAGAACTGACTATTTGGTCTGAAGGGAGGGCATGGGTTTAGTAGTCGTAGTCATGGTAACAATGTGAACACAGTACAATCAACTGTAGAGATGATAAATTAAATGAATGAATGGAGAAAAAGAGGGAGGATGTTGAGGGATAAGGCGATATGAGAGAGAGAGAGAGTCAAGGCTACTAGGAATTGTCCTCGGCATCGAAGAGATGTGGGTTCTGGCGGATCTGGTCACTTCGCATAGATGTGAGGCTGTGTCGAAGAGCTTCTACTTCCCGTTCTTTGGCCAGGATGTCGGCTTTCGTTTGAATGATCTATGTAGACAAATGGAACAATTTGTAGAAAAGATGTATCTTTTAATTGAGATTTAAGTAATCAAATATCAATATATTTAAGAAACTATATCTAACTACTGTTTAAGATGATTTGATGAAATACTGTGCTTTGCATATTAAACCAATTAAAATAATAGTTTTTTTGCAATAATTAGCAAATGGGTCAAGTGTTACATTTTTATATAAAAAAGATTTTGGGTTGATGGCATTCAAGATTGAAGAGCTTATACATAACTAAATGAAGTTAATTGATTATTTGAGAATTCGATACTTGAAAATGGAGATAGAAATTATAACGATTAATTATCTTCCCTTTATCATCTTAGGCAATAACCATGTAAATAAAATTTGTTGAAACAATAATGAATTTTGCTGTTTTTCTTAAATTATTGAATATTATAAAATGATAATTCAATATTACAATATAAATTGAAAAAAATATCATTAAGGTATATGATCAAAATATTATTTCCAAACAAAATGTAAAATACAGTAAGAAATTCTGATAAAATACAGATTAAAGCAATATAAAGCACAAAAAAGTATGTTATCGAAAATGTGGAATCACATCTTACTTTTATACGAGTTGTAAAATTATAGCAAGACGCGACACAAAAAATTGTACAATGAATGAAAAAGGTACTGTAATATTTTAGAGCGATATATTTTAAGAAATGTACAAAGTAAATGCACAATGCATAACAAAGAATTTGTGTGTTAAACGACTTGCAAAAATACAGAGAATTGTGCAATAGTAACAAATGCGACGGATGCAAGTTTATTTTTATGAAAATAGACAAAAAACAATTTCAACGTTTGTCAATAATTGTGACAAATAAAATGGAATAATAAAAACCATAAAATATAACACGCTTGTCAAAAGAAATAATGTAAACAACTTAACAAATCACATTAGTGATTAATCAAGTATAGACGATAAAAGTTAAACAACTAATAAAGTCTGCTAATATTAAGTTACGGAAAAGTTAAATGTTATATTAACATAACAAGTATTCTGAAAATTACCATAGAAATTATTTGTTAATATAATTCACTTGTATAGTAAATAATTATAAATATATATATTTTTTTCAATAACACCGTTAACGCTAAGTCAACACAGATAATCAAAAAGAAGAAAAATCTATCAATGTCATAAAACAATCCCTTATAACTCAAAATAAAACAAAAATCATAAGCTTTTTTTAAGGTATTACCAGACCTAACAGTAACTTAATCACCAATAACAAAGTAAATTGCTTAGCAAAAAACACTGAACGTTACATTTGCACAATAAATGGTGTATACTATTGGCATGCTTTGTTTAATTTAGTGGTAAAATGACAATGACAATATAAATATATAATTAGTGCATATTATTTTATGGAAATATAAAAAACATCTCTTATAATATATATAATATAAATATACAAGGCTTAAATAAAAATGGAGACCACAGGTATTTATTCCATACAACCGTATTTAAATGAAGAAAAGAACGGGTTTATCGGTATTATTTGTTTTACAAAAGTTGTGATCAGAGTATTGTGGTCTTCATACTTATAGCTTTTAAGCATTTGAGATAAGTAAACAAAGTGATGAGGACCTAAGATATTATAATAGGGTGGAACAGAACAATGAGGCGGCAGGTGGGAATGACATGAGGCAGCAGACTGCATAAAAAGGAGGGTGTGATGCCATACCAATCGGCCCCTCTTACAGAATACTAACCGGGGGATCAGGAAGCCAGTTAAGACTGAAATAAATATGGAAGTGAGGAAGCGAAAACGTCCGTATAGTCTATAGAATAGGTAAGAATATATCATGTCCAACATAGTTGTAATTAAATTAATTTGTATTTTTTTAGTTACTCCATGTAATATAATATAAAGATAGTTCTACGTGTTATTTACAATAAGATAAAAAAAGGGTGTTAATCTATACAAATCTGGAAAGAAATGAAATGATTATGTCAAAATGACTTGACTATTAATGGCCATGTAATAAAAAAATCGAAATTTGAATGGATTTACAAAATGTTTGTTATACTTGTATTGGTAAAAATAAATTCTCTGAAATAAAAAGGGAAGTTTGGAATATCTATTTATAAAATGTGTTTCGAAAATCATTTTAATAACATAAATACAATTTTTAATCTATAATGAAACCTAGCAAAAGCATAAGTAGTTATTCTATAACTTTTAACAGATTTATAGAATTCTAAATTTGAAAATCCCTTGACCATGTTTTCTAAGTTTAAATACTATGTATGTTATTCTGTACAGATTCTAGGTGATAAAGACTATAATGAAGCATCAATAATATCAATGTGGTAATAAGATTAATATTCGGGTTAATTGTAAGTGGATAGAATGGCTAATGTACGAGAGATTTACTAATGATTGATTTACACAAATCATGTATCAGATTTAACATTTAGGTTTTGCAAAGCTATAAATTAAGGATCAATAGAAAAGTAAAAATTAAATGATAATAGGTAAGAATTTTAAGTGAGGTTTGGTTAAGTTTTGAATATTTAAATTTATTTTATTATGGTATCATCCGAATAATAAGATTATAATTCTAATATGCACAAAAAGAGAAAATAGTTAATACTTACATAAATCATTATTAATAATTAGGTTTTGAGATTGAATGTAACCTGACCAGTTAAGAAAATAATTGTGATAAACTATGTATACTAAATTAGTACATACACTAAAAAAATTATTATTAAGTAAAATAACAATTACCAAAAACTGTGCATATTGCACAACCAGCAGACTACATCACATCTGCCTCACCTGTTTCATCGAATGGACCATGCTCTTGTTGAGTTCCCCCGTGTCTTCTTGATTAGCGTTATCAGTGTCGTCCGACGGTATCTGAATTGATTTTACCAGACTCTCCGTTGCTTTGCGCACAGATTGGCCAGCGCTCTACAGAATTCGAATGAAAACATAAAATAAATACACAGTTTCTGGAACGATTAAATATATTAAACAATACTGGAAGATTCGTGTAAAGGTTTCAGTAGAAGTGGATAGTGATAAATAACGTGTTTGGACCTGTGATATTATTATGCCCGAGTAGCGCATGCAAACACAACATTGTTATACGTACTTTTTTGTGGTTTTAGTATATTAATATAACATTAAAATTGTATATAAAATATAAATATGGGCAAAAATCTAAATTTGATAGCAGGTATAAAACAAGTAATGTCATGCGCATATTTTTGTCATAATAAGTTACAATTTGTTTCGTAGATATTACAAAAATATTATATATATGTAGTACGATATACTACATCCTCCATTATATAATTACCGGAATAAATTTTGTAAAACATGATAAATTTTTACGTATAATGCCAGAGAAATAACAGCATTTTGTCAATAAATATTGTCGTGTATATTTTAAAAATCAGTCGAAATAAATATTTATTAAAATTTAAGTACGTGACTATCTTGTAATATCAATATAAGAATAAATTATTTAATATATTAATGACATCAGTTTAAACCAAATTTTACGATTTTTACTTCTGCTGATTTATTAAAATTACAATCTGAAATAGTCAGAGCATTTCTAAACCATTTCTTTTTATGAAGTTAATTGCAATAAATTTATAGAAACCTTAATTAATATCTAAAAATCAAAATCTTCATTAATATATTCCAAATTCATTCGTTTTCTTTATTTAAAAAGTTAGAAAATACATCAGTTCAAATTTATCCGTTTTGAATCTAGTGGATTATTATGTATATAGAATTCAGTCAAAAAATATAAATGTAAAACATTTGAAATGTTTAAGATTAATAAACGAATAATTTTTTGACACATTACAATATTTAAATAAATATTAATACCAACGCCATAATCATTTTGAGTTACATCGTATGTAGATTTTTTCGGACTATTTACTCTATTAAATTAAACCCGTCTGAAGGATATTTCATAGAGTAGATATACTACTCTATGGATATTTCTTTCTTACGTTCATACAATAACACACCTGTAATCGGTCCATAACAGGGCCTTGAATTTGACTCCGCGCTCGACAAGAGTATAGGAGTTTGGCGGTGCTAGAAGCGACTTCCTGAGCTGCTGACACAAGGCGTTCATCGCTGGCTGAGTGCCCAGAGACAAGTGCATTTGCGGACTCAACCATCCCAGTAGTTGCCACACCAACCATACGGGCCTATAGAGTTGAGGGACGCAAACTGATTTAATAAATATCCTAAAAATACGGACACAATGATGAAAATGTTTTGTAATATATAGATTCCTTTAATCATTGCACTACTAAACAATCAAATATATTTTGATGTAACAGAAATGTTTCCCATAATATTAAGTACATAAAATGAGGAATAAAATAAACAAACCAATGGAATTTTTATTATTGAGTGCAAGAATTGTGTGTACATGTGTAGTAAAATGCAGCAGATACGTACAGTTGTGACTAGACCTTCACTCCATCGAACATCCGATTCCCCTCTGACAGAAAACTCGCGCTGGGCCATGCTGGCTGCTTCGATCAACTCCCGGGTGCTACTGGCGACACTGCGGGCTGCATCGAGCATTCGGTTGCTCAAAGAGGGCACCACACTTGTCTGGTTTTCAGCGGTCTGAGAGATGTCCAGAAGATGAGAATTACAATTGAGCAAACAGGGATCCAAATTCTTTTCAAAGTATATAAAATTGACAGGTAATAGTCATTTATCAGTAAATAATCCTAAGTTAAAAATAATAGCAATGAAGAATATAAGTTCTAGTTGGTAAGAAAAACAATCGTACACATGAGCGACTGTAAAAGGATGCAACACGGAGTGACTGCGAATTATAAATAATGCAATACATTTCCATCAAACAGAAAAAATTAACAATTAGTAATTGATAAATGCGTTCCCCTGGGTGTTAGAAAAGCATAGTACAAGGAATATAATGAATCATGTGTTAAATATGAGAAAGTTCACTATAACTAATCAGGTAAATTAGTAACAAGTTAGTAAGGCGTATGAACTGTTAAAACATCCACTAGTGGCGCGAGCCTTTCAGATCTTCTGTGAATAAGTCAAAGGCAGGCAGGCAGGCAAAAATTCAATGTTAGATGAATGTGAGCTACCAGACGTCAGGTAATATAGATTACTGCAAGCGAGCGGTGGCTATTACTGACTTGCTGAGAGGTTGAAAGAAGTAGTTCGGCGGGATTCGAGCTGCTTGGGACACCATCAGTGGCATCTGTAGAGTAGCCAGTCGATGCGAAAGTGGCTTGTAGTTCATCTGAATCCTGATCCTGGTGTGATCATATGACACATTATATATATTTAACAAGTACAGTTATCATCATAACACATCTTGGTCGAAGACATATTACTATAAGTTAAGTAGCATATTGTATAAAGCAATACTGTTTAAATAATACAAAACACATAAAAAAACCTTCAGGGTTTTGAAATACTCCTTGGCTTCGTACATTTTTCCGATTTCAATAACCCGAAGTAAACTGCAGTGTACTGAATGTTCTAAATATTAGTCAGATAACTAATTAGAAAAGGTTTAACATTAATCAAAAATTTTCAGACATACATTTCAATCGATTGGCACAAAATATATTATCACTAAGGAAGCTAAAAATGAGTTTCAAATCAAATTAAAACTGAATTAAGATAACAATGATATTATAAAACAAACGAAATTTAACAAGGGTTTATTCCATATACATGCAATAATGTAAGCACATAAATGTGGGTTAAATACTATTTGATAAACAGACAACAATGAAAACCACGAGTGATACTATACCATGTATAATTTGACTTATGAAATACAAAATATTAAACAATATCTAAACGGACAAGTGAGTTAGCTATTATAATTGAGAAATATTTTTTAATACCAGTCGTGTAGTTAAAGGCTTCGTCGATTACGGCCAAATGGCAAAAATATGTTTTGTCAGCGGTGGAGAAATAAATGACCACCCACCGATTAACAAAACATATCTCGCCATTTTAGGCACAGCATTTATCAGAGCCTTAAAAAACGTCCTGAAAAGAATATATGCATGACACGATCCGATCTCTGTAAATGAGCTTAAGACTGGAGACATACTGACTCACCGGTGTATGACGCATTGGTTTCATTCGAGCCAATCGCTCGGAAGCGGCATCAATCTGATGGACCGTATGATTGAGATCATCCTGGGTACGATCAAAAGCCGAGTTGGAACCGACGCTTGTCCGAGGCGAATAATTACTGTCATGACCTATTAAAATATATAACAAATATTTATACTACTTAAACATTTTAAAGTAGTATGTAGAAATATATAAAGATCAAATTTGTTAAGATAAAAAATGACGAACATTTTTTAAATTAGATAAACCAAAACATTATTTTGAAGTTAAAATGGTTAAAATAAGAATACTTGCCATTGGAGTAGGATTTCACATAATGATGATGATACGCAACATGGCGTCCAATAAACTTTTCTGTGACATCACGCCCTATATTAAATGAATTAGGTAAGAAATGGCAAAGGGTTAGCAAAACCACAAAAGATTATAGATTAGCAGTAATTGGCTACCAATTATAATATATTATGGTTAACAGGGAGAGGCTGAATGTAATAAGAAATAAAAAAGTTAATAAAATATTAATGCAAGCCACCACAAAACCAATATAATTATTAAATAATATTCGTAAATAGAATAGTAGGTCTCCATTTTAAACCATACTACATCAAACATGTTAACGTATACAGTAATTAAATTTAGTAAATTGAATTGGTAATCAGTAAAACAGCGAATATCTATAGATGTATCATACAAATTACAATATCACAAGTAACTCCAGCTAAAAGGGGTCGGAGCTGGTAGTACATAATATGTGGTGATTAAATTATCAATTATACAGATTATAACTTGATTGGTCGGACAAATTTTGTCATTTTGTAACTGATAATTAATTATACTGAATGATTAGCTTTTCACCACAACATAGTTGCTAGAATGGGTTTGCGAGCATAGGCTTTCTTACCAGACGAGAGACGTGTTTGTGTAATTTCCGAATCTTTTAAGTGGTAATAATAATATAAATGAAAAATATATTAATACTGGTATGGCATGCTTCAAAAAGAGTGGGATATAAGTGTAACAGAAAGGATTTATACATTCATAATATGGACGAAAGTAACACATTACACCAAATTTCAAGCATTACACAATAGGTTGCGTTTACAAACATAGTAAAAACACACAATGAGTCAATTAAGTAATAACGAAAGCTTTAAAAAAAAGTTTAGTCAGAAACAAAGTAACAATAAATATAAGCAGAAGCTATAGTTACAAATAATATATTTTAAGTAAGTAAAATACATAATTGTAGTTGCAATTGTGGATTAATAAAAAAGTAAAATAGGAAGTGTAATATAAAATTAAAGTAGTCCAGTTACAAAATTGTTGTGTGTGAATCATAATTTATACATACACAGGGTAAGCTTAAAAACTACAGAGGAGTAATAAATAATAACACTAATTATCATACATTAGTGGTAGATGTTCCTATAGGCTGTAATATACTTTTTTAATGTGACATTAAAATAGAATAAAAAGTTGGAGTAAGATACAATTGAAGTCATTCACTAAGAATATTTTTAAATATTATGAACTAATTTTTTTTATAAATTTGAACTTCAATTGTATCTTTAATGGGTTAAAACATGCGGATGACGTTAAAATGAGAGAATAATATATCAACACAACATAGAAGCAGACACAATAAATATATATAAAGCAATCAAATACGGCTAAAATATAGTGAAACTTGCATTCTGGGCTGCTTGGTCGAAAATATAGCACCAATCGAGGGCCCTCTGGAAGAAACACGGCGAATTCCATTCTAGTTAGAAACATTCTATTACAAAATTTAATTCTAGAAGTATAAAATTAAACTAATACTCAATAGTCTACTGAGACTAACCATAAGTAGTATATATTCATAGTACATCATGAAGAAATGTATTTAATCGTATTTTTGTAAAATCTCAATAAAAAGTAGTCTTACCTCTCATCGCTTCAACCAGTTGACTTAATTCATGAACACAATCGGCGATTCTTCGCGATGCATTTGACATCTGAGTGTGTCCATCCTTGCTGTTTGTTTCAATTAACTAAAAAGTTTTGACAGAAACAAAACGTATTTCGGAAATTATGTATTAACAATACTTATTATAGTAATTATAATCGATTGCCAGTACTTATTACTTAGCAGTCTTTTTTTCTAATATATATTATGCAATTAATTGTACATCAAAATAATTTAGAGTATTTTTGCTTGGTGAGTACTAAACAAGCAAGATTTAAAAAATCCATTAAAATAATTTCAAAATATTAAAGACTTATTTTTTTATTATATATGTATATTTATTATAATATATATATAAAGTAAATATATGTATAACAATGTATATATAAAATGTAAGCAAAATAAACTATTCTAAGAAAAAACTAAATTATAGTAAATTACTTATAATTAACTTAATAAATTATATCACTATAGTAATACCTTTATTTCCCGTTAAAGTTATACAATTACAATAGTAAAATAGCTTAAAAAATCAATAATCTTACCCATTGGCTTAACAGTTTCATAATATATATGTATTTATAATATATTCCGGCAAAGCGTGTATGCAATTTACCGCATTATAATCTTACCCCTTGTAGTGCGACAAGAAGATCAATGAAGGCATCCGTACAATCCTTCCCAATGCGTGCAATTCGAATCCGAGTTTCTTCGGAGTCGACATAGTAGAGCTGCGTCTACAGATGAAGGAAACGACAGCATCATGTATCGTGGAGATATAAGTGAACAAAATGGCGAAGACTTCGGTAGTAAAGTTTTGAATAATGTGAAATGCAAACTCAATATTCAAGATAACTCCACGCAGTTATGAAAGCGCATAAAAAGAAGTGAAGGAGAGGAGAGTTGAGAGGGGCTTGCTTGTCTTTGTTGTAGGTAAAGCGTTATCTCTACAACGCAACGGGCTAGTAATACAACAGACTAGGGCCACTGAAAAGCTAGACAGACAAAGTTTACAACCAACCAACACTAAAATAGCTAGTAGCATGCTTGCATTGTCGGCTATGGTCTATACGGAACGTTGTGTATATTAGAAGATAGACAGATTGTGCGTCATTCCATCTACTATCTACCGTAAACCAATCGAAAGCCCTAGATTTTCGCGCCAAGATTTCTAATGCATGCTTCTCGAACGAATGCATTAATAAACTTGTGCTGCTTTTCAGCCAAGTGCCTAGCTTGCAGCCTCAGCATCAATCATCGTACTATGTTACTTATGATACATGTTAGCTTATTATGTAGTTAAAATTATAATATATACTAACTACATATCGAATGCGACTCTGTTTCTAATGGTAAAACTTAGTAAAGTTTACCATAGTATCTGTTGAGTGGGTCGTGGGGTAAACCATTTCATTATAGTATTGTAGCGTGTATCCTAAACACTCAATGGCTGTGTGGTCGGGCTATGCTATACTTGTGCGCATGTACAAATAGATAAAGAAAACATCACGAAAGAGTAGTGTTCTGAAATAATAGCCTGGTGTTAGTCAACTGCGTTTGCCGTACAATAATTATCTATTTGCAGAATATGTAGCATAGTTCATTTATTTGTTCATAGTCTGTTTATGCTGTTTACTGCTAACTAAACAGTACCTACAGCTTTAAAGATTAATCATAAACATGTACCACGATATAATAATCTAACTCTAGAAGTAAATTATAATCTACTAACACAAAATATAATGGCATGAATTAGAATTTGGTTTCAGTATACTAATATGCGTGTAATTATGTGGTATCAAAGCATGTCGAACAAGTACAATCGTTTTTAGGCCCTCTTAATAAGGAATAGAAATATAACATGGTAATAATTATTGACCCAACAGTAACTAATACTTTTAAAATTACTGAAAGCATTTTATAGAGAAAGTTGAACTATTATTTTCTAGATTTAATTGATATTTCCATATTTAAATAGCCTTTCAACCTCTATTCAATTAAAAATCAAACATTGGAGTTAACCGATGAGTCATTTGGTCATAGTTAGCTGATTCTGCTTCTGTTAACTAAACAGTAAAGCTTTATATAAAATGAGCCAAGAAATGCTTGTTAAGGTGAAGATATCATTGGCAAGTGAAAACTAAATAATATTAATAATGTATTACTGAAATAGGTTATAATGTGTATAATTAGTTGTACAAAAAATAATAATCAACCTTTTCACTTTTGAAAAGGTATAAAACAAGTGATTCTTAATTATAATATTCTCAAATAATTATACAAATAATGAATAAACACGTTGAAGTATACTAAATAAGCTGATCATTGCACTCGTTTTTTGTGATAAACATAGGACTGTACAAGCATAGGAAGTAGCTGTAAACTGGTAGCAGCCTTTCAGAGAACAAAGAAGGTCAAGTCGGGTCCTCATTTCTCCCTTTGTGCCCCCCTAAAAATGCTATATACATAGAACCCAAAATAAGCTAAGAAGTCCAACTGCCAGGCATGCTTATTTTGGGCTCACACCTTCCTACTTCCAGTCTATCTCCTACTATAACACCAACTCATCAAAGTATGAAAGAAAGAAAACTACTCCGTGTTGAGCAGATATATTTACAGTCAAAAAGGGAGTTCGCTAAATAACATTTTACAAAGCACTGCAACCCCGCTAGGACGTATATTAATATCTCAAGCTAAAAAAAGAGATAATATACTAACTACAAGATACAGTTGTGACAAAGTTAAAACTAGGTCATTTTTATAGTTTACACGACATAAACAAACACGATTTATAGTGTACTTTTCAAAAACTAATAAATTAAAAGAATACTGAGGGTGCAAATCCATGTATCTAATCCTATATACGCAATGTGTATATTGAATTTATAATAAATAAATTACTTGACGAATATAGAACGCCACAGCAAAAGGTTATACATATACTATAGGAAAATCATTAATATATTTATTCTATACAATTGGTAATCCTTCTATAATAATAGTATAACCACTTTAGAAGCATTGACACAATTTAACAAAATTGGAAATAACAATTGCAGATAGATATAAATCATGCTTCAGTCAAAAGTGAGCAATCACCATTAAACTGTTTAGTAATGAGTGGAGAGAGAATTATACTGTATAAATTATCCTCTTTGTTCACTTGGCCACATTATATTATACATAGTAGCTTGAATAAAACAGCCATTTTATAATAAAAACGTAAGCAAACCCCGCAGCAATTTAATTGTTAATAGCTAGCTAGCTATCTGTAAGGATTATTATCACTGTACTATCACCCAAAATAAATAATAATAATATCTAAGACTAATATAACAAAACCTCCAAATAATGAATCATAGATTTAAGTTTATTGATCTTTATATAAACAATTTAAATTACAACCCTGTTCCACAGTTGTATAATGTTCCAATAAACAACAATTAAATATTCATGAAGTTGGTTGGCTAGAGTGTAAAAGCATGAACAATTTTAATATTGAAATAAGTATATCATGAGAGGCTAGTCTTACATTATAATATAAGAATCTACATACAGTTATGCCTATTTAAATATCCTGCAAAAAACCCGCTTTAATGACAAAACCATAGATATTTGTTTTACTTTGCATACATAGATTGCCTATCTGGCGTAACAATTTGAAGAAGTAAGATTGTGGTCAAAATTATAGATCCTTTCTATATTTGTAATTACCACGATAAAAAAATAGTAAAAAGTCTATATTGATATAATATTAAAATCTATACTTTTCTATAGTAAAATTTTAATGAGTTAGCATTTTATACTTATTCTTTACAAATGATATATGTTGACCACAATTGCAAAATATATCTTCAATGTAATTAGTTTAAATTGCCATTCAATGGTATATAATTGATTAATTTCAATTGACAAAACGAATTCAAACTAGATTTATAAAATTTAAATGTGCAAGTAATAAAAATATGTTTAGAAAATGTATTATTTGACAAATTAAAATTAAAATTGTAACTGTAATAGTTATAAACTAAAACGACCAGTAAGATGTTTTTAATGAATGGTATACTTAAAAATGAAAAACAGCAATAACATAATATTCCGCTGTGTTATATTGTATCAGTTAAAATTATGGTACAATTTTAGTTTACTTAATAACTTAAAATTATATTTTATATTTTATTCTTCAATTAATATTAGTTAACGTATTTAAATAATAATATTTCACCCTTAGTATTTCATTGTAATGTTATATTATCAATTAATATAACAAAATTATAAATAAACGATTTGTTAAAATCATTTGTCTGTATATAATAAAATACAACGAGGAAAGTAAAATTAAGAAATTAAATTACCCATTAAAAATAAAAATTGTCAAATAATTCAGCATCATACTAGTAAATATAGTAATAATACAGTATTAATAATTGAATAATTATACTATATTTGACTAATTATAGGATAAAATCGCCCCATTATGTTTATTTATTATAATAATATATAACAGTATTTCCAAAAATTTCAATCCGGATGAATAGTCTGCGCCAAACATGGATAAAGAAAGGTCTAGTTGTTAGATTAATTATCTACTTATCTTCTTAGTTTATTTTCAACAAATTGGTGGTATACTGCTAATGTATTTAAAAACATAAAGCGAGGGGCTATCCAGGAAACAAAATCAGGTCGAATCAGTATAGTGTCTCGTTCTTCCAATACTGAAATAAACAACTACCGAAATAGAGAGGTGCTCACCTTGCAAGAGCGGACAAGTTCGGCGCAGGTTTGTCGACAGCCGAGCGCGGCATTAAGGATGTCATCCTGCCGAAGCGTATTTCCCGCCTGCATGCCCAGGTTCACAGTCTGCATAAGGGGACTGCAGAATCGGGCTAACTCATCTGGACTGGCCACTCTTCCAGCTAGGGGGTGTGGGCTTGATGGTAGACCTGGAGTAAAGATATTCGAGAATAATAATGTTTACAAATAGTTTGAAAGTACGTAAAAATATTATACGAAAAAAACTAAGAGATACTAAAAAAAACGGACAAAAATTAAAGGCCTCCCATTTATGATTTTCAACCAAAAATTGTATGACATTTATTATTTATTAATAATAGATATAACACTGTAGATTATTGTAGCGTTATTGTTACACAGGTCAAACATTAGTGTCTCGAAATATCATTTCGTAGGACAATTGCGCATACTGTAACTGTTTAATTTGGTAAATAAGATATTACAAAAGATCAAAGGTAATGAAAACTTAAATAAATTAAAATAACAACACTATTTTACAAAATTATACTGTTATTATTATCTATTTCATACAACAATATTCTATCGCTAACACAAACATTTTAAGTTAGAAAAATCAAAATAAACCGAACAACATAATTTTCTTTATGATGAATATAAGCTGAAATATTTATAAAAGTCTCTAATTATTTATAATAAAGATATGTCATTAGATCAAACAAGAGTAATGTTGAATACATACTAGTATGGGAACATGCGTTTCTACTAACCCCCCATACCAACCATGTATGTTCCTACCATCAAAGTAAGACCATAAAAATCAAAATCAAAATTTAATATTATATCTACAATTTTGAAATTTATTTTTGACTATTTAATACTATTCACTACTGAATACTAATTATAATATTTAAACGAATGTATAGAAAAAAGTATGGCATTATTATTAACGGCATATTATCAATGTTATGAAACATCAAAATATTCCTAATTTTGTTTCTCTGTTATTTTAAATTATTTTGAGATGTTGATATTTAAAAATCAAACTGCATTTATTAAGGAATTAATAATAATATAATTCAATTATTTTATTAAAATGTAAGTTCAATTAACACTTCTTTGTTGAATATCAAAAGGTATACTACCAGATGGTAGTATAAAAATAAGACTTTTTAGAAAATGATTATTTTGAACTAAAATTTTAAAATACGAAATACTTATTCTTTTAAATTTATGATATATTATTCATTTTATGATGCTGAGTGGCATGGAATTACATTATTTTAATTTCTTCCGAAAACATCTCTATGCATATATTAAATATTATATAGTCCCTTTTATCCACATTTTAATTATCAAAACAAGCCTTTAAATAAAATTGAGCAAGCGTAATCGACAAAAATTTAGATGAAAGAAAATTCTAACATAATATTTAATTAATGGGAAATATTACAATTGTTTTTTGCACAAACATCTCGATGCAAATTTTAAGATAAATAATTAAGAAACCTTTAATAAAAAGGCATTATCAAATTGATAACTAAATAGTCCAATAGAACTTATTTTGAATAGAAATTGCATTATATATGTTTCTAATAAATATTCTTTCTAGATTTTTCTATTTAAATCCCATACCTTAAAAATATTCGTATTCATATAAAAATTATTTAGCTTACTTAGAACTCATTATTCTCGATTTTTTAAACTAATAATTTTTAAGCATTATAGATTGTTGTGATAAGTATAATAGTATATTGCGATTAAAAATGACAAAATGATTAATAATACTTGAATTTTTTCAAATAAAAAGTGTTAATTCTGTCATTATTAATTTATTAAAAACATCATTTTATGAATCAAATTTTGGTGATGTACATTGTAAGTTTAAACTAACCCTTTGTGGAACCATTGAGACAGGTATCCATTGACCGGGAATCGATCTTGAGTGCCTCAATTGCTGTATCTAGCGCTTGATTTCCGCGAAGATTCTCATCTTCAACCGCCTTCACTGTTCGCAGAAGACTGGTTACATTCGCCACAGTTTGCTGATGGAAGAAAACTCGAATTAAATTCAAACTATACATATGTACTTTCCATTTTAAATATTACTAAATAAACCATTAATCATAGTTTAGATTTATGTGTTAATATGTACTTGTATACAATAAATAATCTCTGTTAAGAAATGTAACAGAAAAAATATAATGTCATAAACGTCTTTAGGAAAAATTGATAGTTTACTCGTGCTGTGTTTCGAAGATCCGTTGTGTCATGGCTAGGTCGTCCACTTGCATTTTTAGTAGAGTTTAGAAGTCCTTGGAGGGCCATTGCAACATCGCGGACGGCATTCACCAACATAATCTATTTTTGGATGAGAAGTTGAAAATATTTATTCATAAATACAGGTATTAAGATATTTTAGTTAACGATAGAAATTACAGCATTATAAAATACATACATTTCGTAACAAATAAAATGTAAAACAATATTCAAACAGTAAAAAATAAAATTATTCTGTAACAAAATTCATACTACTTTAAACAATGATAGTATATATATTTAATATATATGTCAAATTTATTGTATAAACATTAAATAATAGTTACCTGTTCTTGAGAGTGGTCGTTACCAAGAGATGCAGCTCCCAATTTGACAACATCAGCGAGTTGTGTGATGGTGACAACGGCAGTTTGCGCTGACTTGGCAAGATGTTCCTGGTTAGAACCGGCTCCGATGACCAGGGTTTGGGTGTCATCAACTAGAGCTTTGGCGGTCTGGGTGATAGAATCTCTGTTGGTAAAATGAAGAGCACATTCAATAAATTAACGAAGATAGTAGACCAAATTAAAAAAATATAAAGATTATTTTTATCATAAAATGAAGTGTTTCATATTTTTAAAAGAAGATAATTGATAAAAGTATGCACATGATCTACTTTATAACCAAATAATAGAATTACGTAAAAGCAGTCGAAAGTTTCTATCAGTAAAAATTCTATAAAATGTTATTAATAATTATGAAAGAGGTACAAATATTTCATGACTTGTTAATCGTCCCTAAAATAAAAAAATTGTACCATTCAACTGAAATATTTGAAATTTACAAGGATACTCCAGAATGTTCAAAATATGCATTACAATAATAATATGTAAACAATAATAAACAAAACTGCACATGAGTAATATAAGCAGTAGGTGAAAAAGAAATTAACTGTTAATAGGGATTGCTATCATTTTTTTCTGAAAAAAATATTAGTATTAATTTTAACATATTACTATTATAGGTAATATTATTCTAGATACAAGTAAACACTTGGTTTTCCTATATTGTTAAAATGAGTAGGGAACATATTACACTTTAATAAATTGCGTAATAAAGCTACTACCATAATTCCAAGAGTATAATATAATACTACATAGTATAAATATGCAAACACTACATAATGTCATAAAAACGTTATATTATATACACAGTAGAGTTACGGTAGAATTATTATACAGATATTAAGTAAAGTAGGATTGTACCGTAATAATGCAATTAGTAATTCAAGTAATATTGTAGTATTAAAATTGTAATAGATGAAGAATGATAAAAAATTTTCTTTACAGCATACACACCTAAGCCTATATCGTGAATCGAACACTCTAAAAATGAACATTATTATATATGATTTATTAGCGTATCATTGAGAAGTTATTTGAATATATAGTTATGTCAAAATTAAAGGTAGTTAGGAGTTCCTTCAATGATAATATTAAACGAAAGTAAAAACAACTATATTTGTTTGAAATCATTTTTTGGCAATATTACAATTAAAATTAGACTGAAAATGAAAAATATTAAATAATTTCCAAATAAGTACAGCATGTTAACATATTATTATATTTATAATACAGCATTATTAAGGTTTGAAGACTGTAGATATAAAACTCAAAAATGTTTTGTTATCTTACAATTCAACTTGTCATGGTAATGATTATGGCTGTTTTTTATTGATCATAGTGTATCCTTTTTGGCGAAACGTAGTACTGTTAACATGATCATAGATTATGATGGATCAGTTGGTGTAATTATAATTAATTATTTGATTGATATCTATTATGCTAGAATAGTATAGAATTATATTTAATCGGAACATTTGAAGTTTTTCTATGACAAATGAACTATTTAGAAACTATAATTATGTTTCCAATAATGTGAGCAAGAAACGTTATTGGTAGGATGAAGCAAGTTAAATAAACCACCAAAAAAATGTAACTTTCAAGATTCGCAATCACAATTTATATGTAAATAAAATAAAGCATGAACGAAAATACCACATGTTGTCTAACCAAGTTTCAAATAGTAATTTTCTAATTATTACTTGTTTTGTAAATTGAGTGGTACACGACAGAAAATCGAGATTTTATTGCAATAAGCGTTTTAGATTGATTCCTACGTAATCGATTTATTTAGCATACATAGTTAACAATATATCATCATAATCGCAAGAAAATAACCAATACAACAAGACTAAAATGGCTTGTGACAGAGGAATAAAAGTTGTGACGTCTCACCTCAGTACAGAGAACTGTTGATGCTCCAGATCCTCAGGATTGAGTGTGCCCGCGCTAGCAAACATGATGGTGGTGTCCAGGTCGGCTATAATACCGCTCACTGTGCTGGCGGCATTGATACAGGCCAAAGTGCCTTGGGAGGAGTCTTCAAGAATAGCCAACAGTTCTGCGATCTACAATTAGTTAATCAATTAGGTAATTAACTTAAGCATAATATTGTTGAACTTGGGACAAACCAACCACCTAGACTAACAAAACGGGAGATCCCTAACAATTATATTATTTGCTACAATAATGATTCAAAATCTCTCCGTTGACAAAATAAAATGTACATTAGTGCTAATTCACCTAGTTTTAATATGTAAATTGATTTTACTTAAGCATATATATTTATGTTTTTTGTGGGACTACAATCTGCTATAAATATTTTGAATATAGTCTGATTGGTAATACTGCATAAATTCAAGCGGTAAAAAATTTCCATACTGCCTTATAAAATTTCCTTACGAAAGTTATAATTAATAATTTAAAAGTTTGTAAATACTTTTAGAGTTAAAAAATTGCCCCAATAAAGTAAAATATTCATAACAAATAGTTTTAATTGAATCATGTCACTGGTGTGGTTCCCATTCTGACAAGACAAAATGCAATCTTTAAAAATCTAATTGTTATTCAAGACTGTAGTTTGAAATAGTTTCGTGTTATCATGGAAAATGGTGTAAAGAGTTAAAGGATACATAATAAAAGAATATGAAGTAAAGCATTAACGCACCTTTTGGCCCATAACCCGCGCCTGATCCGTCAGTTCACTGAGGCCGGCAATAGAGCCACTATCTCGGCCCCGTACTTCAACCTCTCCACTGGTCCGGACCAGAGCCACCGAAGCCTGACCAACTCCCTTCACTCCCTCGCGCAGTCGGTGTGCTTTGTAATCGTCTCGGAGGGTTGCCACGCCTCCCTGACACTCACTGCAAAGCTCCGTGTACTCCTGCAAGCGACACCAATCACAGGTTAGGTATATAACAGGTTGGAGATGTTGTCCTAACTGTTCATTATTCCCATGAATTATATCTGTGACTGTACTATATCATGATATTAAAGATTATAATTTCTATTTAAATTTCTATTTCGATCATAAAAACCAATGAACTTTCTGTCTATAATAATTTTCTGTCAATGAATAATAATAATAAAAAATAATGTGTAAAAACAAAACTTTTTAGAAAAGATAATTACTCATTTTAATTATTATATAATATACTAATCCGACAAATATTGACAATATCAAGTTTAAAAATAAGCATAATACTTTGAAATTGGTAAATTATAAAAAAAAAGAATTTAAGTAATCGAAATTTGATAAGTTTTAGGTACACATCCTTATGCGTATTATACTAATGGGAGATAATTTCCTGGTTTCTACATGTTTTAACAAATCAATAGTCAAGTATGGCAGTTGACCAAGGTTATACCTTGGTGATGTTATTGGCAACAATTCCAACATCAGGAACGGTGTCTGGATTACTGGCTCGTGTGATCATGTCTTCCGTAAGCTGATTTAGATGCCTGCAAATGCGCACCATTCGCGTTTGGAAGTCCGCAAAGCTGTACTCATCTGTGATTCGAACACTTTGCTGGGTCTGAGTTGTTTGAATAGAGAAGGAAACGAAACACAATAAAGATGTACTATTATATTACAGTCAATAAGATGCTAAACATTTGATGTATCATTATTACATAATATGTATATAAATATCGCATATCTAATATTTTACTCAATATACCATCATGATATAATTATAATTGCATATTCTTCGCATTAATTTTTGAGATTATGTCAAAATTATGTGATTGTTACGCGGCTGGTTACCTTGGCGACAGACTTGGTGATAGTGTCGAGCATGGTGTTCACATTCCCTTGTCGAGAAGCGATATCATCAATAGCAGTGAGGAGATCTTCGCAAGATTCAACAACACCACGGCCCATATCGTCAATCTGTTCATGCGCATGGACCGCCTGAGTTAAACAAAAGGGTAAACAGAAAACAATAGTAGTAGTAGGGTTGGGTGACCCCAAACTCACAAACCCCCTCCCCCCGACAAATCAGAATAGAGTACGGCTTCAGCCAATGGTAGAGCTCGGAGACTATCAAAGGAACGCGCGAGTCTGTTATAGCTCATTCTGCACTTACGTCTCCTACTGAACGAAAAAAGTGTTTATTTAAATAAAACTTTTGCACGAAATTTAAATTTAAAAATAAACGGGAAGATTTTTATTAAACGCAGGATTATGTACTAATATACTTAAGTACAAGTGGCATACTTTTAGGGAATCATTTAGGTTTAGCGAATTTTAGCAATCTTTAGGTAATAATTTAGGATGATAAAGAGGGAGTTTCCACGTATCTGGATTATATATATTTTTTTATATTTAAATAATTTAGTAGTTTAGCGAATTTGTAGCATACTTTTAAGGAATCATCTAAGAATTTAGCAAATTTTAGCATACCTTTAGGTAATCATTTAGGAGTTAAGCGAATTTTTTTCATACTTTTAGGGAATCCTTTAAGAGTTTAGCGAATTTTTTGCATACTTATAGGGAATCATTTAGGAGTTTAGCGAATTTTTAGCATACTTTTAGGGAATCATTTAAGAGTTTAGCGGATATTTTGCATACTTTTAGGGAATCATTAGAGTTTAGAGAATTTTTTGCACACGTCTAGGGAATCATACAAGATTTTAGCTTATTTTTTCATACCTTTAGGAGTTAAGAGATTGTTTAGACTTTTATGGTATCATTTAGGAGTTTAGCGAATTTTAAGCATACTTTTAGGGAATTATTTAAAAGTTTAAAGATATTATTTAGCAGTTTATTAATTTTTTTAAACATGGTTATGCTAATATTATAGCTATACTACTGAAATGTAAGATAAATAATATATATTATGTAACCTTTCAATTATTATTGCATGATTATGGTTTGCCTTTGATTAACAAAAAAGTATGAAATTGGGGTGATCTCGAGGTCATTTTTTTAATTTATAAAATTAAAATAAGAAATCTAATAGCCGCCGCAACTATGATCTAAGTAAAGCCATAAAATATTTAAGGTCAGAGGAAATTGAATAGTACTTCAAATAATAATTAGTAAGTTATTGGAAATCAAAGTTGTGGTGACATATATTTTTGAGCTACATCTATTATTTTGAATATGACAAGAAACTCAGTTTAATAGGGAATAGGGTGGTTTTTGGTGGGCCCATAAAATTGAGTAAATACTGTAAATTATTTAATAATCATTGATTGGAAAAAGTGCGATAGTGCAAAAAATTCCTATACCAGTATATTAATGTGATTGTAAAAGACGATAATTAACAGAATATAATTTTACAGGATTTTATCTTATTTCACCAACATTAATAAGGCTTAAAAACCCCAACAAAAGACTAACGAAAGAGAATAAAAAAGCTAGAAATTATATTATTTTAATTTAATGAAAAACAATTAATTTTTATCCTTTTTATTTCTAAGTAACAGGAAGGGTATTGAATATAGAAGGTGCTCAACTCACCATCTCATTACCGCCACCATCCTTGACAGCCTCGTAGAACTGCTCGATGGCCTCGAGAACAGTCCTCGCGTGCTCCGTGTAGGTGGTTTGGTTCTGAGAGAGGTCTGTGCGCGCAGCTGCACCCAGAACACTGTTGACCAATGGGGCGAGGTAGTCGCTACTGGCCAACACAGCCCGGCCTAAATTCTCGGGATCCACCTTCCCGTTGTGGACAACCTCAGGTATCTGAGTTAGGAGTTGGTTGACGTTGCTTGAAATTAACTGAAAGGAGAAAAAATAAATTTAAATATGAAAAGAATAATAATTTTTTACAGATTATAAAAGTATAATATACACAGTAAGATATATACTATTTAAAAATACTTAAGTAGTGAGTTATAATCATTAAAAATAAATTATTAAAGTGTACCATTCATATGCAAAGTGTTATAACTATTTACTGGATTGATTTTTTTACCCACTTTTCAAAACTATTTAAACATTGATATGTGAAAAAGGATAAATATGGTAATAAATTATTATATTTAGGTTACCTCAAAGAAAACATGCCGAACTCCTATGCTGGTTAGGGGCTTAACGTAAACTAGGTAAAATGTTGTTAGTTAGGCAAATACGTTGGCTAAATCGCCAATTTTTACAAAAAAAAATCATACATTTCGTCAAATAATTGACATAATAAAACTATATATATGTACACAATACTGTAGATAACACAAAACAAGAGAGTAATAAGGAGCGCTGGAAAGGAATATTGGAAGCAACAGGAAGTTAGCATAGTATATTGATGCATTAATAAATTAATTATTTTATATTATTATTATTAATATTATTATTTTATATAAATATTATATTAAAATTAATATAATTAATATTAACTATATATATTTGTATATATTCTATTTACAAAGGAATGTAATACTAATTACTATAAATTATTAATATATTATGTAATCAAAGATTTTTTTCCAAAATCAAGCTTACTTTCTGGAAGCCTTCCTCTGAGTTTTCACTTCTGTCGGGTACACTGCCCCTCATGAGGGACATTTTAGCCTCCTCTAGTTCATGATAGAGTTGACTGACACGCTTTAGTGCCTCTACGCACTCCCGCTGTCCAGGCGCGTTATCTCTGTGACGTGGTAAATGAAAGGAGTTGAAGCAATTGGAATTATTTATTATTGTGTAGTGTATATGCGATATTCTGTAATTTCCACAGGATTCAATTAATTTAATTATGATTATCAGGGAATATACATAATAAGCAAAAGCCTGAATTGAAGAATTTCTAACAAAGCAAAAAATAACTAATTTTAATTAAAATTATTAATTTAAAAAGTGGCATCTCAAGTTTTGCAATTAATTATGTGTATATTAACATCATGTTAAGTGAGCATTTTAAAAATTAATTAAGAAAAAATATTAATATATATTATTATTCTATCATTAATGATCTAATAAAATGTACTTTTTATGCCTATAAGACAAATTTAGGTAGGTTTGTCCCAATAAGACAATAAATAATAATAATAATACATTTTTTCAAATATTATAATGGTTTGATTACATTATACCACCTTACTATAATTAATTGACGTCCGGGTTTATGCTTGACTTATGATTTTTTCAATCCAGGATAAATATTCTTCTAATAAGATTTTAAAAAGTAAGTTAGTAATGCCTGTGGAACAAACGAGCATGTAATATACTACGAATATGAATAGTATAAATCAAATAAGAGAAGCATTCTCATTTTAGTTATAAATGTGACGACACATTTCTCGTGCTCACTTAATAGCAGCAATCAGAGCTTTGATATTATCTGAGAGATCTTTAGAGCGCAGAGAATAGTTGACAAAGGCGGTTTCATCGTAATTTCCGCCAATCATCTCCTGGGCCGACCGAACTACTCCAACAGCCGAGTCTAGAACACCGGTTCCCGAATCTGTGATTGGTCTCTGGGCCTGCACGTCACAAAAGATAAAAAAATTAGGGTTAAGAAACAGCTTTGGAGTTGTATATGATTGCTATTTCGAAGAGTGATGTTGGTATAGGTTACAACAAATACAATTAAAACTAATACGTTTGAAATATAATGCACTTAGAAAACCAAATTATACATTTCATAAATATAATTTTTATAACGTTTTTTATATCTTGAAAATAAGGTTAATAATAACCAGGATATAAACAATTACACAAATATTCATTAAAATACAAAACGTCTGTGATATTATGTATCTACTTATCAGAAAAGAATGATTAAGAAATTCAAATGATAAAATGTTAGTATAATACTTATTTGTATGCAAATAAATATAAGTATGTTAATATAATAAAATGGAATAAAATAGTAATAACATTACTTCAAAACAAAAAAAATAATACCATTTATTAAATGTTTTTAATTGATACGAAACAAATTATGTATATTATATTATATGTATAAAGAATCAAACAAAATTTCAAAGGAAGGGTATATTATATTGATTACACTCAGAAAAGCTACAATAAAATTTCAATAAAAGTGTTTGACAAAAATAACAACACCAATAATTATGAATTTTTCTATATTAAGAACACATCCTATAATTGTACCATAGATACACAGACCACTTAATAGTATAACATGACCAATAATTTTCAAATGAAAAAATGTATTATGACATAATAATATGATGTAATGTAGTTTTGTAAAGATAGAAAAACTTCACTGTTACAAATCTATCAAGCGATTACATTTTACAATAATAAAGGGATTAATAAAGTGATCTATAAAACTGATTATTTTATCGTTTGCTTTGCATTATATTGCGTAGGTACCTAATATATAAAAATGCAACATTTAACATTTTTAAGCCATACTATACTGATATTTGCAGAGTAAACATATAATATATACTTTAGATGGCTTTACTTATTATAAGTATAGTAGAAAGAGCAAATTTAGCCATAGTTCCTTTAAGGTTGAAGGAGGGAGGTGTTAATATACAACTAAAATTGACTGTCAGTAAAATGGAATATAAGTAATTTACAAATTGGCTGGATAGCCACAATAAAGAAACTACTGGAGAAAATCTAAATGTTATAAGTTCAACCATCAGCTATTAACAAGAAATTAAAATGGAATAAGTACCATAGTATGTAGTCACGTTGTTTAGTTGTTATAACATTATACAAGAAATTTTAATTAAACGAATTATTACTGAACAGCAATATCAGGAGTTAAGCAAGACATTTCTATTCCAAACGAATTAAAAATAAACGAAATAATAATGAATATAGCATGTTTTGCAACTAAATTTTGTCTCGGTTGAAGGAAAAAAACAATATTCATAATTAAAATATGAGGCGAATAGTAAACAAAGCTTTTTAATAATAATACGTTCCAGCTAATCCTAAATTCGCTGATCACTCGTGAAATTAAATCACACGAGAATAAATTTACAATTTTACCATTAAATAAATATATCGTGCTAAATTAAAAATAGGACAGGTGTGTAAGGTAACTTGTTTAGTTAAAAATATTTCACTAAAATATGACTTGATATCTAATAAGAACTTTATATAAAAAGTAATATATAAAATAACAAAATTTATCTGTAAAATTAGTTTTAACTAGGCTAATAAAGAAACTTATACTGAAAGTACTGACAAATATTAAAAGTAGAAAATAAATATTTATTCCCTTTATTATATATATTGTTATATTATTTATAATGAAATTTTTTTACTTGTTAGTAAAAATCAAAACTATTTATAAGTTGCTCCATGTATAATTTATTAAGTTTATAAATAAAATCCTTACATCTAACATAAGATATTGAACACAAAACAATTATTGTATTCATACTTATTTAAACAGACTAAAAAAAGATCACAATTTTTACAAGTAATTTTTATTTTAATGGATAAATGTTGATTTTCCTGGCATTTAGTTTTAATCAATTAACTGTCTTCACACAAAATGTTGAATTTTAAAATCCAAATTTTGTACATTGTCAACAGAAGTAAAATTTTTTAGATCAAAGAAATGTGAAATACACAACGATCAATTACTATATTTATTGTGTCACATTAATATGTCTGAAAAAATACACATTTATGTAGTGGTAATGAAATACATTTGACCTACATTATACAGCAACCCAAATCTCACCTCCATGGCTTCTGGAGTGATCTTGCTCGGCTGCCCCGCGAACTGATGTCCCGCCACAAAGCTCACCAAATCCGCTACTGTGGACAGCACTCCACGGGCCGCCTGCTCGGCACTGGTTCGATTCTTTTCGTCGAAGTCGGCGTCTAGTGCCTTGACACGGGTCATGAGATCGCTCGTTGCCTGGAGTGTGTCCTTCGCAGACTGTTGGAGACGGCGCTTAGCTGCTGCGGTACCCGCCCACCCTGAGACATTGCGGCAAGAGTCGCAGAGCTTTTTGGCGCTTCGAGCGATTGTCCCCGCTGACGTCACAACCTATTTTGTGATTTCAGTGTTGCAGAGGACGATGAGAAATTAGGAAATAGGTTTCACATAAAAAAATGATCAATAAAAAAAGTGGAAAGGACGCCAACCAATAAAACCCGCTAATCTAGAATCAACCGCCTAGTAAATAATACATAAAATGAATTAATAAATTATCTCTAAACAGAATTTCTAAATCAGTATTTCTATTTAATCTAATTAAATATATTACATCTTTTTACTTTTCATACTTGTATTTCCATGGATGATCCTACTCTTGACAAATATAAGCAAAATAGCGTAACATTTTAACGAAAGTATCAGTGTAATTTATATAATAATAAAACCGGAGAACATCAAGATATTTGAGTAGATTTTTTTAGTTGTCGAAAAATGTAGGTAATGCATGTACACACAAATTTAAAATCGTGAATATGCATTATATAATTATTAATTTACTCCAGGGAGAATGAAAACAATAATTTGTTTATTGAAAAGGAAATTAAAGTTTCGTTTTGTTCATAATGGTAAAAAAACTATGAAAACATTTTAATGAATACCATTAAAAAAATAATTCACAGATGCAAATTTGAAGTGTAAGATTTGAAATGAAACTGGCGATAAAATAATGTCAAACATGCTAAGCAAATGAGTTATAGAATGAATATCCATTACATTATTTAATGATTGTAGTATACATACTATATTACTGTCGTGTTATGAAAGGAATTGTGGTATTAACATTATACTGTTATCACCAAACAAGTTAAGATAAAAACTGCATTAAAAAGTGTCAAGTATAATTGGTGTAAAAATTATTCCTATGAAAGCGTTCATTTCAAACTAATATATTCCCTATCAATAATGAATCGAAGGAGTAGTAAATGGAATTTAAGGTGACTAAAGCAAAAATAAATAATGATTATACGCAAACATACAGAACCTTAAATAACACAATTTTCCACAGAGTAATAATAAGCAGAGTTTCAACTCTTATTGATTTCATATAATTCGCGCTGTAAATTATCGTACATAATTTTATTTTAATAAATTTCATGTAAATATTTAGGGAAAAAGTGTTATTAAATATTATAATTAAATTAATATTAAGAACAACTACAAAAACTGCTTAACCGCAATCAAAGTATTAAAAAAATACTTTGCAAAAGATTTTGGAAAGCTGAATAGTAGTATTAAACGGCATACAGAATCAATAAGAGTCGAAGCTCTGGTATATTATTACTCTATGCCATTTTTTCAATGTTGACAACGCGAAGCGATGCGATGCGAAAGAATCCTGAAGAGAGGTATAACAAAGGGAAAGGGATGCCTCTTACCCTTTTTCTATAGAAACGATTATACTTTCGATCCACTAAATGTATCTGAAGACTGTAATTAAATATGCAGACTACATTGCTATTCATTGTTTATCGAAATGAAGTAGATTTCGTCAACATTTTCGAGTTCGATAGCAGACATAGAAAATAGAAAATCTGCAGTTCCTACGTAAATACAAATGACAGACACAGTTGGATAAAAAGATTATAATATGTGTGAATCATTTATTATTAGAATGATTAACACGATAAGATGACAAATTACAAAAAAAAATGCTAACAAGAATAGTGCCAAGAGAGTTTAATAAGAGTTTAATATCAAATTTTGAATATATTATGTAAAATTTATTATAAACTAAATTGAAGCTTCTTAATATAGTGTGACCTTCAATATATTCCCCTTTCTTGAGTAATAGAATAGTGTTCTGTAATAAACAGTAGGTTATTTTAGTTTATTATGCAATCGAGTCTTTATTCAATAAAAAATATCGAGCATGCCATTGAAATACAGTATTAAGGCCTACTCCACAAAAGAATGTGTTTGCGTTTTTTATTCATGTTTTATAAATTAAAAATAAATAAATATTCAAATAGGTGATAAAGCAATATATTATGTACATATTATTGTAAGATATAAATAATTTCATGCAGTAGATTTACAATTACATTTATTGTGAAAAATTAGTAGACTAAAATGCGTGCAGAATCAAAAATATCAAAATATGATTTCAATAAAAATAAAAATATTCATAGGTTTAAGCTGATAAGATTGCTTAGAAAGCTGATTGAGACATGCATGCAAAATATGGATAAAATATGGATAAAATAGGCCCATATGATTATTGTGGACGTATTCTCATAATATATGTAAAACAGACTATTGATATGAAAAAATATAATATTAAACGTATATGGCGAATAACAATTATATGTATAAACTAGCTATCTATAATAAAAATATATATATATCGCTTGAAAATTTCTATGATGAAATATCAATGGGAAGAATCATGTTAGGAAACCTTATAAAATAAACTGAATTAAAGCATAATATTATCTCTTGTTTAAAAGTTGGAAATGTTTTCCATATAAAATATGCTTCCTTGAGAAAAAAATCTATTTTAAACGTGCTCAGAAAACATTAGTCTGAAGTTCATTATAAGCAAAATATAGACATCTTTTACCAGTACAGGCTCGTGGACCACCTTTTATACCTATGTATAGCATAAAGATACAATCTTAAGACATACCAGATGCTTTCGGAAGCCATTTTCTGACTTTGGATACCGTCTATCCTATATTTAATTAAACTTATGAATAACGTAACAAACAAATGAAATATTTAAATCCTTTTTATAAACGCTATTCACCGTTTTATATTAAAGAATTACAATATCATATTTATATAAACTTTTCGTTATAAAATTACAATAAAAACAACATGAACAAATACAACGTAGGTAATACATAAAACAGAATACAATATTATAATATTTGTTATCTAAGTGATTTTGTTTAATATATTAAACATATTACCTGAACGGTATGTGGTCATTCTACGCTAGAAAATAATATTTACTTAGCCTATATTTGTAATTTTGAATCCATTACTAATCATAATAAATTGTAGTAATATAGTTAAAATTGCAAGGCTGTAATATAAAATGTATGCACCAAGAAAACTGCACAAAGTATAATATATACATAATTATTATCAATACCTATTTACAAAAAATAGAAATCATGATGGTAAAGGCTTCAATTACAAGAAATAATTTCAGCACACACAAACTGACACATATTATTAAATAAGTACAATACAATATAGGCACGAGGACAGACAAATAAACTTACCAAACTGTGATCCTAAAAAAGTACAACAAGAAAAGTATGCGAATGATGATGATAATATTATCATGAATGTGCACACGGAAAATTGATACCATTAAAATTTATAAGAGTAAGGCACGAGCTACTACTAATACAATCAACAAGTAGTATAAGGGAGTATACCAGTAAAATAGTTAATGTAGTAAATATATTATGAAATATGCACAAGTCGTGAGATGATAAGTAGAAAATGATGATGAGAAAGATATATGTACATGCGAAGCCTTATTTTTTAGTATATCTAAACTATACTTATGAAAAGGTGGTTTGCTCTGTGCAGCATTTTAAACAAAAAAGAGAGAAAGAAGCACTGGCAAATATATTGTAAATTTAATAACTACAAATTTTCAAGGTTAAACAAACTTCTTTAAACCCATAGAGTAATGATTATAATTACTCTATGTTTAAACCAATCTGTCGACACGACTAAGAGGTTTAACCTCGAAAATTTGTAATTATTAAATTTACAATATATTTGCAGCCACTCTTTCTACATTTTTTGAAACTATTTATGTTATTAGACAGACAGACATTTTTGACTCAGACTTTTGAGTAGAGAGACTACTCAATAGTAGTTAATCAATAGTATTAATATCTAGATTTAACAGTATTTCAATAATAAGGAACAATGTTTTTCTTGTTGCGAGTAAGTCTGTTCATTAAATTGTTTTAAAATACATAGTATATAGGCATAAAATGAGTAGTGTTAATAATAGCAAAACATCAACGTTCCGACAAGAATGATGAATCTCGCAAATATAAAATGGCGGCTTAAGTTCTGAAAAAATCGATTAATAAATTGTTATTATTTTTTATCTTATTTATTATGGCAATTTATTTAGAATAAAAAAGTTTAAAGGACCATACGTAATCTATATAAAATAAGGACAAGTACATATACATAGCAATCGTCATTAAAAAATCATTGGTTTAAAAATAGCTTTAAATAACTTATTTTTAAATATCTATCGAAATGAAGAAAACTGTCTAATACAGTTTACGTTTAAATAATGTTTTTTCTGAACTCTAGTCATGTCGCTTTTACTAAGGCCGCGTCTTCTGAGCTAACTAAACTAGTCATTAATAAGTGATTGAAAAGCTAGGTCACCTCTCGCTGGGATGTATCGGGTCGACAGATGGCCTCTGCGGCCTTCTGGATGTCCCTATAGGCGTCCTGGAAGATGGCGTGATCCACGAGAGCAGCTCTACCCGGTTCGGAGCGTGGGTCTGCGATACCAACGAGGTAGGCCGCCTGTTAGGGTTGTTTGGGTCCAAGGTTGGATGACACACAATATATATTTTAGAAAGCCAAGACAGCATTAAAAAAATTAAAATAAAATTTCTGTGAAAATAATGAAATATGTCATATTATACAAATTAGGAAATGATTTCATGTATAATATATTATGTAAAATACAAATCTTCAGATTAAAGGTAGATTTCTTTTCTCCATGCCTACTCTATGTAGATATACCAGAATTAAAAATACTACTAAAATATAATTTGAATTATTAATACCTATAAACCAGATAAAAGACGCCACAGAAGACGTGTAGAATCTTTAACCAAAATATAACTACAGTTCATTATTTTACCCTCAATTCTTTAATAACTTGGTCTGTTATAGGTTTCCTAGGTATTTTAGTCTTACTTAGAAAACAATATCTTCAATTTGAGATTTTGTAACAGTTTAGAATTTTAGCAATGTTATGTAGAGCCTCGAGGAATGTATCTTATAAAATAAGTTACAACATTTTAAATACACGAGAATGTAGTCCAACACACTGTATGAGAATTGTTATTAAGCTATTACTCATAGCATCCTAGGAAGACGATTCTTAGTATTAAAAGCAGCGAGCACACATACAACTAGCTGTATAAGGATGAAGAACTCACATGAGCAGACTCTTCAACCAGACGACAGACAGAGTCGGCGAAGCCTTTGAGTGCCGAGCAGAAGACAGGGAGATCAGTCTCTTTGGCCCCAACTGACATTCCTCGAAGACCGTCGGCTAGAGGCTGTTTGAAATTTAATCAAGATGGAGGAGGGGGGAGTGATTGACACTGAATAATAAAACTGTCAGGCTCTTCAGACTGTATATACTATACTTACAATCATGACAACTAGAATAATATGTACGTGTCTATTAGAATTAAGGTCTAGTAAAAGAATATACTTTAGAAAATGAAATAATCCAGATGTCACTAATAAAAGGTATCAGAGTACTTTTTTTAAATATCGTGATGGAGTATTTTCTATAAATATAAGAAAATAAAAATACATACAAAGAGAAATTTATTCATAATACACAAAATTAGTACATAATATTTGTAACAAACAAAAATAATTTTGTTAGATAAAAAGTCAATAAGATAAAAACATTTAAAACTACTAATTTGCAAACTATATTGATTTCATTTTTATAGAAGAAACATCAAAGAAATATAAATATTATTGTAATAGATAGCTAGGTATACGAAACTAGATAATATGATAACAATAATTCAATGAAATGTAGAACAAGGGTATCAACAAATAAGATGATATGATTGAATATAGGTCAGAAGAAACAAAGAAAAATATAGATGTAAACACATATAAAAAAGAAAGACAACATAACATAAACGCAAGGGGAAATAGATAAGCAAATAAGATTAAAATAATGTGGGATAGAAAAGAGAAAACAAAATATTTTCAACCGAAGTTAAGAAGATGATGATCTCACCCTGGTTTCGTGTGTAATGCTATCGAGGCATTGGAAGTATTTCTCATCTGTGATCCGGTGTACCGGTGTATCCAACATGGGACGCACTCCCTCCATCTGACGGATAGCGGCCTCACACTCGCGTTGCCCGGGTCGAACACTGGAGGCACAGACTGTGATGAGTTGGTTGATGCTCTCCGTCACCGCTCTGTGCCGTTGTGGAAGAGCAGGGAGGTATAAGGGGAAGACAAGAAGCTATGTAGCTAAGTTCTCTTTATAATGTAAATTCATTTGATCATCATATAAATGTAATGTCTATTTAATGTCTCATTCTGGCACCATATTGTTTTATTTAGAATACAAAATCAATTTGGCATAATATATACAAACATTAATGATAATATAAGTTCATTATTTCTTTAATGCCATAAGTAAGCGTGAAGACATTAATATTATCTTCTAAATTTGTGGAATAAAAGAAAAAAATTATAAAACACTTCACTTTATAATATATATGACTAATATTATAATGAAATATATCTTATCAAAAATGCATAAGTTATTATTAAAATAATGTCTTCAAGCATATTTATGGTAGCTAAAAAAATAGTAAACTTATACAGGTATTATCAATTAATTATTTCAATATAGCAAATTGCTTTTACATGTTTATTAAACATATAAACAAAAATATTGTTCTATTTATCTATAAAAACACAAGTCTTCATATATTAAAGTAAATAATTCGAAAAAATATAATTTTGACAAAAAATACATTATTACAAAATATATTAACTGGGTATTGTGACTGTCTCGTTAGAAAAAACACACAAACCTAAACATCACAATAGAATAATATATAATAGAGCACAATAATTGAAGTAACATACAGGACTTAAGTATAATAAGAGACACGTAAGTTTAAATATTATTTTACAAGATTTAAAAAAAGTAATGTTAAAAAGTAACTGTTCAAGTAAACCATACCTAATAATAAATTGTTTTGGAAAACATAATCCCACTTTACTCCTTTCCCCCACTTTGACTATAGTATAATCTCACCTAGCAGCCTGTTGGAAGTTCTGGCGTACAGAAGGCGCATCTGATTCAGCACACACTGACTTGGCATTTTCGAGCATCCTTTCCGAACAGCTGGAAACATCGACCAAACCCCCCACGACCTGTTCCTTGGTGACTAGCTGGCCGTTGGAGCGGCTCCCTCCCCCGTCGACAGTGTCGCAACTGATCCCCAGGCCATAGCCTGAAGAGAGAAGAGTGTCGTAGGCCGAGTAGAAATTCCGACTTGACCGGGCAAAGCTGGCTGGCGATGAGGAGCCGGCGATCTCGCCTGTCGCCTGTTCATTGGTTGGTTAAGTTGGTCAGTAGTGATCAATGACAAATGCATCATGTGACTAATAACAAATATCATAGCTTTAGTCCTGATTTACTAAACTACAATCAAAGTACACTATTTCATAAATATAACTCCCAAAATAGTGCATTGCAAAATAGAATTATTATTTTTTAATTACAACATTTTCTCAATTCACATAGTAATGTGAAAAAGTCTTGTGTGTTTATCTACAAATTATCTTCTTCGCCACCCATATTTTAATACTCCTTATGTGCACAGTTTAATGAATTTAATAGTCATATTAAATTAAATTGGACACCAATAGTAAGAATAATATATTTAAATTTTTATTAAAAAATATAGAAAGAGGTGATTAATAGTGATAATTTATATACATTTTATCGACGATGAAATCATTGTGCAGAAGTCCAAAAAAGACTTCTACAAGTGAAAAAATTTAAGATCAATAACTTTTATAGGAAAATTATCACTTGTTAAATATTTAATCAAAGGATTCACATTGTTACAAAATTGTATATTTCGCCAAAAGAATTAAAACAGGATATTAATTGCAGGATATGTCGTAGTCAAACTACCATATCAATTTTTGTTTGTAGGAATTAAGTATGAGTAATTGCAGGGAAATTAAAGTAGACATCAAGATTAAGAGTTTGTTCGCAGAAGTCGTAACAAAATTCCAATTATCAATTGCTAGGGAGATTTGTAAAAGTTTTAACCCTGCTTTTCATACTTCTAACTTTTGGAAATATTTCTATTTGTATAGTAATCTGACTGTTGAGTATAACTTTTAGTATGGAGAATAAAGAAATATTATTTTATTACAGCCATACTTAACAATTAATAACTACATGATAATATTATGTAAAAGCTCAGCTAAGAAGATAGGAAAGATTTTAATGGTGTAAAATGTTCAATATTAATTTCAGATTAACATATTAACAGATGATTTCTGTATTACCAATCAAGCAAAATATATAAAAAGCTGATCCAGTATTTAGTCCACCAAATAGATTTTTTAATCAGTTAAAAAAAAATAATTACAACATACTGAAGGATGGCAAAGGAGGTAATATAATAAGACAGCATAAACCATAATAAGGATCAGATAATTTTCAATAACTAAGTGAAACGAGTTAACTAACATGTGTAATATTATTGTGCAAAATAATTTGAATACAATTATAACGATAATTAGTTTTCAATTTTATGCATTCGCAAATAAAATATTTAAAACATGTTAACTTGCTGTATAAGCGTGTTTCAACAGCTCAACCAAAAATATAATAACGTTATAGAAGTAGTGAAAAATTAAAAACACTTAAAAATAATAGAAAAAATGCATTGTTACAATTTCGTGTACTGTTAAACATCATAATAATTAAAAAAAGAATAAAAATTAGTTACATATTCTTTTTTAAATAATATTTAAGATTATATATCTATTGGCTTAAATTAATACAGAAAAGGGTTTTTTTCTCAATTAATTATTTAGCGATAAACCATGAAGTAGGTAATGAATAGCGACACCTTTTTTGTGAACCTTATTAAAAAAAGTAATCATAAAGTTTGCAGTAAGATCTGGACAGAGATCAAATAAGGGATAAAAACTGTAGACTAACTGGTGGCAACATTTAATTGGTTCACCGTGAATCAATTATTGTTTTGGCTTACCTTTGGTCGGTTCACAAAGGAGTAGGTACCTTTGGGGCTTTTTATTGGCTAAAATTGATAACCAATAAAGTGACACACATGGAATTGCAACAAAAGTGTATAAAAGTCTAAAATGTATGTGTACTAATATCTGCAGATATTTATAATGTACTATGTGAGAAAGAATTGATATTACAATGAATGGAAATTTTAAAGAAAACAGATCAACATCTAAAAATTGAAATTCTTACAAATTCCTTTATTAATTCCGTATAATTAAAATGTATCTTTTTCCTATTTAGATTATTTATACCTTATTATTGTATTATTTATAAATAATGCAAAAAACACAATACATTTAAAATGTGTCAATTTCAATCATTATAAGAGTACCGTATAATGTTAGTTATCTTCTGTATTTATCTGTTACCAATAAAAAATGTCATACATTAAATATAATTGCTTCAAAGTAAATAAAAACGAAAATTGAATAAAAAAACATAAATAGCGCTTATTTAGTTAAAATAATTAAATAAAAAAACGAAGATGCTTATTTTCTTGGATAATATGATAAATATGTAGTGTATAGTTAAAAAATAAACATTTACTATTATTTTTTTTTTTAAATAAATAATCGTAACAAACACTCTTTCTATATTATACCTATTACTATATATGTAATAATTAATAAAATGCAATAATCAATCATTTTTATGGATAGGGTTTTCATAAAAATAGGTTTTTCAATAATACTTATACATAACATAAAAACAAAAACAAAAAACAACAAACAATATGTATACAAATTTTTCACGATGTTATAAAAAATAGTGGTTTAAAGTGATCTACGAAACAAGCAAAATAATATAAAATAGATGTGGACAAAGTATGTATTACATGACGTGTAATATAATATGTCACATACATCAATTTAATCAATTAATGCTTAATTAAACATTTGTACCATTGTAAATTTAGTTTACTTGTTTTACAAATAATATCATGAAAAGAAATTCCATTATTATTAAACCATGGCAAATTACTGAAACTTTTAAAGTACTAAGCTACTAAATTACCATTTTTAGGTTCCTACAAATCCGAGTTTAATATTATTTAAGCTGTATTTGGTATTGAAGTTAAATTATGATTTAAACAGGTACGTAATTTTAAAACAATAACAAATTGACAACAAATATAATAAATTTGATTTTCTTTTTTATTTGAACTAGTGTAGAAATCCTGCAAGACATAAGCAGACAGAAATAGTTCACAATAACAAAAATAATACAAATCACAAATATGTTAATATGTATTATGGTAAAATTTATCTAATACTATACTGGCAATTTTTTTGGTCAAAATTTAATAACAATTGCAACAATAACTGCTTAATGATTAATATACCAAGTAAGACGAAAATAGATGCAGCATAAAGTTTAAATTATACAATATAAATTATATTTTACTGGACTCATTTTGGTATTACAAACTATTAGTAACATATAAATTAAGTTATATTATATACATATTATTAAAATAAACTAATAAGAAGATCTAATATTGAAGTGATATTTATAAATAAAATGAAAGAATCTAGTCGGTAATACAGGGACAAAAAGGGAGAATTAGCTAGATATTAATAGCACAAGTTAAAAATTGGTCTTTTCAACTTTGATTTCCAAAATATGGATAAATCAAAATAAATATTATATATTATATTGAAGTATGTACGAGTATATTTCATTATCTTTCTATATATAACAAACGATTTAAAGTTTTTGAATGTTTGTCTACATGTTTAAAATAATTATATTATATTGAACTATGTCGGTGTGTATATTATTTCTAAATCAATCATATCATGTCATACTATAGTATGTTCAATTCATATAATATGTGCACTCTACATCTTAAAAGAGCAATATAATATCTCAAAATTAGGCAAAGAGTTATTTCGTATATTATACTAGAATAACTAGTAAAGATAGGTAGCTCTTCCTTTTAGATATGACGGACCCCTAACTATAGTACGGTCTCTAAAATATTTCTTCTTATTTTATGTAAGTGAGTTTGAACCATTTTAATTGAAAGTTGACTGGAGGCAAAACTTTGACAGTCAACTTTCAGTTAAAAATGGTTTGACTCTACAATGAGTCATCTGCATCACCAGCGCGATATCGAGCTATCGTCAAACGTTTTTAAACCAACTGAACTGAACGAGATTGTGAACTGACCTAATATCAACGCATTGGAGCATACACTATAAACTAAATATCCTCATTCATTATTAGGTTATTACTAACACTTCAAGTACCTATCCCCAAGAAGGCAGTGAATCTCTGCCCCACATACCATGTTGAGTTCAACAGCAGCTGAGGTGAATTGGGACTGTATCTCCTCCGGTGAGGACTGGGAGGGCGAGACTCCGGCTGTGTTGAAGCCACCTTCCACCAATTGGTATCGACACTCGCGTACATGTCTCAAGGTCACTTCAAGGTCACGGTGACCGGGCAGACCGTTGAGACAGCGGTTTAGGGCTTCCGAGAGGTCGTGGTGAGTCTTATGAGTCGTAATGAGTATAAGAGGGAGAGATACGATAGGTGAAATTACATCAGAGAGAATATTTAAATGAATGGAATATTAGTTAATATAATATTAAAAAACTCACCTTGTGATAATAATACAAAAAATTAATATTTTATGCATGAGTACCTAATGCCAACTTTTCTCCATAATATTATCCAAACATTCTGTAAAATGTCTTTCCCATACTATTAAATAATTATAAATGACATTATACTTAACTTTTAAATAAAAATATAAAACTTTAAATAAACTATAAATTTTATAATATTATAATTGTGAACAATATTACATCTGTCTTATTTATTAATGTATCTTTGAGATCATAAATTAGGTGATATTATTAATTGTAAAAGAATCTTAATGCATAATATCTAACATTCATAAATTTTCAGGTGCCTCACCTGTCTAGCATCCTGGCCATACTCAGCAGGCAAGGCGAGCGCTCGTTTCGACTGCTTGACCAACTGATGGCTCTTAACGAGGACGAAGCGCGTGTCAACAATGAGAGCAATGCGCATTTCCTGACAACCGTCGTCATGGTGACCGTCACTACCCGCGGCGGCCAAACCTCTGGAGGCCTGTAGAAGGGTCGCACAGGCTGTTGCAAGGTCACGTGCAGAGCGACCAAGGTCATCGGGGGACTGGGAATCGAGGGCAGCGGACAAGAGTTGACTGGAGTGGGTGTGAGCGTCGCGTACGGAGCTGGCTAGAAGGTGACTACATTGATCCGTCTAATGGGGAGGGACAGTAGTACTCAAGTTACTGACGCATTAATTAAAACAGTAGAAGCCAAAGTGAATATAATCTAAAGAAATGCATGACTAGTATCGACGTTATTTGAAGCAATAAAAACAGCAATATATAAAATTAACATCGATACATAATAAAAAAGACAAACAGAAATAAATACTAACAGCTCTTATATAAGTATTGAAAAAATCTAATATTTTAATAATAACGATAGTGAAATAAATTATTGAAGCTTATAGTTTAGGAACAGGATTTATTTTCTTTTAACTTTAAAACAGTGTATTGATGCACAATATTATTAGTATGTATTTATTTTATATAATAATAATATATGTAGGTAGTTGAGATGCTTTCAAATAAATTCGTTTATATTGTTTGGATTCCTTTATACTTTAATAATATAATATATACTTTTGTATATTACAATTACTTTTATAAACGATGAAAAAGACAAACAATGAAATACAAACTGTATTTTTTGAGATATTATGCCCAGGCATAATAACTGTAATAATACTAATATAAACAAAATTTATATATATTATATTATATCGATAAAAAATCAGAACAAAAGTACATTTAAAAGTAACAAAAAACGCTGTTGAATTATTATCAGATATATACATTAAATTTATGACGCCAATAATATAATAAGAAATCACTGTTACCATCTTTCTCCCCAGAATAACAACCTAGTACACAAACCTTATCATCAGGCAACGGGACTAAGGTTCCAGCTCTAGCTGAGGCCTCGATAGTCTGCGACTGAGCCAGAAGGCGGGAAAGCAGCTCCAACGCGCCGGCCAGGTCCAGATATCGGCACATGGGTTCCGAGCGGCCCAGGCAGAGACGCAACTCTTCGATGGCAATGGTGAGGTGGTGTACGGAACCGTCGAGAGCGCTCAGCAGGGCCTGGTCCGAAACTGTGGGGCAGAAGGCGCGGCTTGAGTGGCAGAGACGTTCGCAGGGCTGTTAAAGGGGACGACGATGACGATTGTAAAGATTTTTGAGGAGAATGAGCACATCTATCACAATATGCTCTTCTTGTTTTATTTTGTTCATTCTTAATGGCTATTACAAAAAATGTTTTGGTTTTACAGTAAAGTAATTAAGAAATTATTGCACTCAATATATTAGTTATGTTAATAATTAATTAGTAATGCATAGAGGCGATAGAAATAGTACTAGAATTACGAGTATACTTACACATATTATTATTATTAGTATGTAGACATAAAATGAGATTTTAAACATAATTATTGATTTCAGCTCACTGAATATCTCGATAGAGTGTATAACAATAAGTTCTGCATTTCATAATTTTATTAATTAATGTCAACAAAATATCAAGTAACCTAGAGTAGTATCAAGATTTTACATAGTTACGAGATTTATCAAAATTGTGACTAAGTTATACTAAAATTGCAGTGAGAGTTCGCGCTAGCAAGTATTATTAGTAAAATATGTTTTTCACTAACGGATTATAAAAAAAAAACAAGCAAAAACCGAATGGAAGTGAAAAATAGAAGACAATGCAAGACAGTCACACGATTGCCAGAGATCCTGCTTGCCTGCCTGTCTTATATATAATAGACATACTCGTATTCCACCATTTTCGTGTACAAATTTTCTTATGGATAAATATTGTTACTATTTCAGATAAACAATATTCATAATTATTGTAAACATTTCACCTGAAAATACGAGACCAATTTTAATTAACCTAGTTTTGGAAATCAAACAAACTTCATATAATAGCATTATACATGCTACAACTATAGTAATTTTTAGATCTATTTCGATAGTGTATCTGGAAGGTACTGATTAACTTGATCAGGTGACATTAAACAGTTACTAACAGTTAGTAATGTTCTACTCAGAGACAAAGTTAGTTAAGATATTATGAACAAACCATCTCATTAGGCACATTCACTGTTGCAGATAACAATATATATTATGTAGATATATAAATATATTTTTTAGAAACATAAAATACAATAATATTATTATATTAGTTGTGGTTAAATAAACAAAACTATTACTTGTGCATATTTTGCACTCGTAGTATAAATCAAATATAAATCAATTTAATTTTAATCAAAATTTCAGAAACTGAAATGCGTTTTTTAGTAAAAAATATCGTTGACGCAAAGGCGAAATTAATAGGTACTATCAATGCTTACGTGGGAATTCAAAAACCTAGGAATCTTAGTTTAACAATTTTATTCAGTTTTCATCAAGCTGTTTCCAATAACCAGATCATGAGTTTGTTGCCTGTGGTTATTTTACTGCGCATGGGATAATTCCACATAACTAAATATTTTACGAGAACCAGATTTATCAATTCTTATCCATCCTTTATGGAGAACTTTAGCATTTCGTCTTTTAATTAGTTTATGTTTTCTCTAAGCTTGAGGAGATGGCTTACTTTTAGTATATAAACATTTGATATAATCTTATTGATCACATTTGATGACCGTATATAAAACACAGCCAAATATTCGCCTTTACTATTAGAGCTTTCTCGTTTTAAGGACAATTAATCTACATTTATTAATAAAAAGTCTGCATGGTAATGTTCACATCACCAAAAATATGCCATTTAGATTTAAAACGACATTAAAATGTTGGTGATTTATTATTAAGTCTAAATTAAAAAATTAGTACTATAAATATATTATAACATGGGACAATCAATTCGTAATGAGATTATAAGAAATATATACTACAGTTGTTTTAAAATTCCCTAATAATAAAAGAATAATATCCAATTATTATAATTAAAACCACACATATATATATATATAATATCTGTTTTTATAGCTGAAACTTCTTGTTTAATTTTAATGAACCAATTTATTTAACACTAGAAAAGCAAAAAAAAACCCGCAGAAAAACACAAGAAAAAACCTTATGTCAATATTGTAGTAAATCATAAATATACTGTTAATAAGAATTTTATAGATGCACAAAACCACACATAAAATACATAGACTAAAAAGTAATTAATTAGAGTGAGGTGGAGTATAATATGAAACATTTTGTTAAATTTATAAAAAATCCATTATCGATACTTCGACAAACATAACATTTACAAAATATGTTTGTTATAATATCAGCTGCAATGAAGCAATAATATATAGGTATTAAAAAACGCATTTAAGGTTACATAACTGAGAATCGAACATAAATATAAACATCTAGTTCCATTACGAATAAGATTATTTCATGAACAAACGCGTGTATAATAATTATAGTAATATTAATCTCTGTATAATCAATCGATTAAAAACTGAAAAAATTTTTCTGTTATACTTTAACATTGTCTGTCAACAATATTAACAATATCATAATAAAATATAGTTGACGATTCCAGCGATAGGTAAGGTACGTCCATAATATAAAGATTTAAAATAAAACAATCTAAAGTCAGTCTGAGGCAATACCGCGAGTTATGACGAGTAGGCCATATTTTGACTTTACCTCAATGAACTCCTGACAGGCGGAGATTAGCTCCAACTGAGCTAGAGGGTCTTCTAAATCTCGCCGAGTCTCCCGAATGGCCATTACGAGCTTGGGAATCAGATCCGCTACCAATTTGCCGTCTGTGCATATCTGAAAGATGCGGGACAAAATAGAATATTACTCAACGAGTTATATAATGCATTCTCACCCGTAGGGACTCTTCCCATATATTTTCGAAAGTTTGAATATAATTGACAAAGTAACTTCCACATTTAATAACAAAAACAAGTTTTCTTTAAAGTCTAAATTATTTAAACACGTCTTAATTAAATGTTTCTGTAGACTATACTTAATTAGAAAATTCGGCCAATTTGAGATATTTAACCAGCAATATATAGTTTTTGTTCGTAAATCATTTTCAAACTAAAATCATGTCATTTTACAAGTATCTATCGGCAAACAAAATAAGTTTATTACATTAAGTTTTAAACAAAATTATCTGAAAGCCTTCCTTCTTAGTTTTAAGGTTTATTCTTTCTGGCCTGCTTAATTAAGCGTCAAACAAGCCGGACGGCCCACCTGAATATTGCTGGCTCGTGACTTCTTGGCTGAATTTTGACTAGTGTTGACCAGTTGAGTGGCAGCACTGACCGCCGCCCGAGCCGCGTGCTGTAAGGACCTGATGATACGCACTTTGAGTGTGTCCGCATCCGAGGAGTAGGTGATCACTGTCAACTGTTCGGCTGCTTTCTTCAGTGTCACCTGCAGTTCACGGTTTCCAGGACTCGAGGCACATTGCTAACAAATCCATGAGAAAGGAGGAAAGGTTTATCATGCTAATTAGAGATAATAAGGTCATATTTATTAATTCAATGTAAAATGCTACTGTTTTTCAAATTAATACGTTTTGCTTTAAGTATCATTTTACTGGTTTTATAACCGTAACTTTTAACAATTTAAAACTCACTCCATCAACCAACTCCCTATCAACTTAATTAATATATTAAGTGCTATAATTTCTTATTTACTGGAATAAGAAATAAATAATAATTGTCACATCATTATGACTGTGTTGCAAATGATAACTTCAACTACACGAATGAGAAAAGATATATCTAAATCGTCAAAATCCTTCATTCGTATAAAAAATGAACAAGTCGAATTTTTTGTTTCTTACAAAATAAAATATACTAGAAATATTCCATGAAATATGGACTCACAATTTTGAAAACCTATATGTAGAATATCTAAAGCATCTTAAACAATTTTTTTAATGGTTACATTTTTAAATTATGTAAAAAAATAACGAAAATAATGAAAATATACAATTTATGATATTATAGAAAACTGATTTCAGATAAACGATTATATCATAATAAAATTCTGTGTCATAAAAATGATGATTTTAACGGCCACATTTTAAAATAATAATGTAAGAAACTAATATAAAATAAATGAAATACACAATTCATATATATATATCATACTGTATAAAATATATTTATTATAAAATTTCGTATCTATTAAACTTTAAAATATTCGGAACCCTATAAAAACATTATTCTAAATTGAAAAAGAGATTTTCTATAACGATCTTTATTTTTTAAAGTTAAAAATGCACAAGGGTATATTATGATGGTACGTTGGTTTATATACATAGTTTATTATATTATTTAATTTTGAATATGACTACAATGTACAAAATAACTGAGAAAGAGAGTTCACCTTGGCAGCATCAACTAGCTTTGTGGTAGCATCGGCCAATTGTTTAGCAGCAGCAAGTAGCTTCGTCTGTCTCTCGGGATCTGTCTGCGCCTCAGCCTGGGTCTTAATGCCAGCGATCATCTGCGCTGTGGCTTGAGCTAGTCGGCGGGCAGCGGCCACCATCTTGTTTCCGTCTGTCTCCTCCTGCACAGATTCGTAGGCCGAAAGGAATGTCTCCATGGCAACGTCGTGGCCCGCCTGTGTGTTGCGTACCAATCAGAGTTAAATATGTAAGCAAAAATACACGGTAAGAAAACACGATAAAATAATGTTTAAAAAATTATAAAACAATATTAGGTTTCTATAAAAAACAGACGAAAAACAAATTTGAAATCACACAACAGCTTATATATTTCGCCTTTTTATTAACATTAATTAATATCTTTAAAAAAGATCAAATAGCTGAAATATTTCATCTAGACCTATGGCAATAGGTCGTTAGCTAGTAAAGCTAAGCGAACTATGTAGTAGGTAATATAGGATAGTTGAA
>JAYRBW010085249.1:0-22566 GCA_036023295.1 Invenusta paracnida
CCCCCCCCCCCCCCCCCCCCCCCCCCCCCCCCCCCCCCCCCCCCCCCCCCCCCCCCCCCCCCCCCCCCCCCCCCGAGCCAGAGATCTACCTTCCTACTACTATAATTACCATCGGTTGGTAAAGACCACTCATTAAAAATGTAAAAAGTTTAAATATGTATTATCATAGCTTCATAAGAGAAAAGACTATTAAATAAAAGTAGTCTAACATAATATAAAGTCTTACTTAAAATATGTATAACATTATATTGCAAGCAAAATATATGTTATTAAATAATAAATTCATAAAAATATCTCTAGATAATAAAATAAAATTATTAACTCAAAACTACAATAGTTAGAAATAGAAATTTGGATAAAAATAACAAAATACTTACTTTTAACAAATCAATAACGTCCAAAACTAGAGTCTATCCTTGCAACCTTATTGCTTGATGTCATATTTTTATAGCCTTCAGTCACGAAAAAGTTGTACTCTCTTGAACTTCATTTGCATAATATGATCTTTAAGGTAAAGGAGTGATTATTCTAATTTGGATAGCACTAACATCTAGATGTTTAGTCTGTCGATTTTTTTCAATAATATTCTCCCGGTTAACTGTAATTTATAGTAAGATATATCTGTGATTATATTATTTGCCATCGAGCAGTAATTTATAAAATGGCTTATACCAATGGGCCGATTGTTTGGTTTAAATGGCATAATGCCGTGGTTAATGTAGATAAATGTTTGTGTATATTAGATAACCCCCCGTTTTGTAACATATTCTAATGAATAAATGGTGTCAAAATATACTTTAATGAAAAAATATTTCTAAAAATGGTTTTGTAGTTTTTTTTTCAATTTTTAATATTTCTATTAGAAAATTTTTTTAATACTTCGGGAATTATTACAGCGAAAATATCTGAATTTTTGCAGATTTTGAGAAATATACGCATTTTATATTTACAAAAGGAAACAATGTGTATTATTTAGGGTGTAGATTTCAATCTTTGTAGTTTATTGAAGAAAATTTATCTCACGCAATCTATAAAAATAATTCATTATTATATATTGTTTATCTATCTACAATATGTGAACATTTTGTGCCATTAATGTTGGAAGTTCTGTTGGAAGTTCCAATGGAAGTTCTGTAATACAATGATATATTAATGATAGCCTTAAAACATATATTAATTAATATATATGATAATTATATATAATAATAATCTATTAATAATATCATTAAGAGGTATTATTTATTCATATTAATATATCGTAAAATATTTGAAAAGGAAAGTTATAAAAACATAGCATGCTCCACCGCGTACATGTAAACATACTCAAATTCTCACTTTTAAAAGGAAAATTATCACAAAGTTTAATTGTGCTTTCGGGAAAATGTAATAATATATTACATAAATGTATATTATTGTAATATTAATGAACCTTGCCAAGTTTTCTAGAATTTTGTAAAGTGACCACAAACAGTTGTTTGTATTTTTAGTATCATATTACGAAGTATATTAAATGTATGTATACAGTAACTGAAGGTAATGGCTATAGTTATGCAGTTATCGTCAGTAATACCTACAAACATTATACTTACAGAATATGCTGGATATATGTATATACATATATATTATTGGAGCCTAATTAATAAAAACTTTATTGAGAAAAGTGTCAGTTGGTGTCAAACGATACAGATAGCTATATCATGCATTCATCTGCAAATAAAAACTAATTATATAAATGATTTATAATATTACAATTTATATTACTGCACTTTTAACCAATGATAAAAATGAAACCCGTTTAGTAGAATGTGTATTGGTGAATGTAAATGTATACATTTGCAGATTTAGTCTAATTACCCATAAGGATTTTTAATACTTTTCACCAATATAATTATATACATATATATAAACATATAAAATAATATAAGACCGTGTTAGTTTCCTTTTACTATAATTTTTTTATATTTATATGGCACATTGCTTTAAATGGCAGAGTATAATGTAATACTCTAATTGCATAAATCTCTGTACGCATAATCATATCAATGTTATTGGCATATACCTACTCGTAGGCAGTTCAACAGTTGTTTTTAATCAGTACGGTACATCTATATTCACATTTTTATTGTCATAATTCTTAGTAAATATTATGTTGTCTAAAATGTGGCTTTATTGGTAATTTTTTAAATCCTTGTATTTGCTGACCGTGAGTAAGATACTATGTGCTTTTAATATTATGTTCACCTTAACTTCACAGATACACTGTTAGATACACGGTCATTCTTTAACAGCATTATAAGATGTTGTGAAAATGTATTTTGCACTTTAAAACAAAGAATTTATAACGTTTTTAAAGCAGCACTAATTATAATACTATATCAATTGATAAGTAAACAAAATAAATAATACAACCATGATCAATAACAATACACGTTCCAAGGCAATACACATGATTTTTTTATTACTCATGAAAAAACCGATTTTTTACGTCAACGTTGTCGGCTAGGATTACATAATATATACAAAGTTTGCGTGAAAAATAGCAACAACTAAAGGAATTCCTGATAATATATTTGTGAGACTATAATTAGTCAGTAATAAATAACATTATATGTATATATATAGGAATATCTGGTGATCAACCGAATCGGATTAGTTTTGCATTGGACGCATAATACACGCAATTCAAACTATATTTAGGCGTACTTAGTAAGTTTCGAACTATTGATTTACTGGGCTGTTGACCAGCTCGTTGCCCACTGTGTCACGATCTCAATTATACTCATATATATATTATGTATGTGTTTAAATAATCGAAACATTACATTAATAATATATTTCTTTAATATTTATATATAAATCGTAATAGATGTTTAATACAAATATATATACAATCACCCATGGTTAAAATAACATACCAATTCTTTTTTAATACACTTTATCAACCATAATATTCAAACATTTAAATTATCGTTAAATATTCTAAAAAAGAAAATAGTATAGTTTAAATGTTAATTTATCGGCAATTTTAAGATTATTACACTTGGAAATCTAATCCTAATATAGCTACAATGTATCAATAACACTTTAAATTTACAAATATTTGAAATTCTCCCATTTGAAGGTAATGAAACTAAAATACGTCAAAATAGTCAATATCATTTACAAGTCAAGATTATTACAAAAAAAATATTGAGCATGGCTTTTAAAAACCAATAGTAGATTAAGTCAGATAAAATGTGAAATACAAATGCGTAAATTGTGGAATATAATATCCCCCCCCCGTCTCTCTACACTCTAAAAGTACAGATACACGATTTCTAGGCTGTACTTTTTCATTTCTTTAGACATCACCTTACTTATGGTCAAGCAAGCTGGCGGGAGTCTTATAGACTGTTAAATAATTGAGATGTTCAGTTGTGGGTGACTGTATCGGGTCACACGTGTAATGTAGAAACTACAGTGCCGATATTTTTTAGATTGTCACCTTTTTTGTTCGCTAAATGTCGCTACAAATCTGCATCAGATAAGAGGTTAATTACGAAATAGAAAGATGATTAATTTTGCACATAATGTAAATGGATAAATGCCTTGTTAGTAGGAATTTGGTACTGGTATATTTAGAATAATCCCTTCCTTTCCTTTAATATCCATCCCATTTCTCTGCGTGTGTACAATTTTTTTACTAAGTGATATTGTCTATTAGGAAGTATGTATTTAGCTGAGTGACAACTGACTAAAGTTTGGCTGAAGCTTGCCATGTCTATGCGTGGGTACAGTTATAAAAAACGTTACATCTGTCTTTATGCGAATTTACAAATGCCGGGTTGATAATACATACGTGTTTTAGTATCGTCAAGGCAACTCTAGACACATGTTTGACATATATAATAGGCAAAAAACTAAGATATTTATCAATTGCGAATTCCAGGGTCGGTATGCATGCATTAACGTTATATATTATAGTATATTCTTACCCCTGCCTTAGCTATAGTATATCAAAACGTTGATTGGAAAACACGATACTTTTATTAAATTGACGGTTACATTATTAAGCGGGTCAAGTATTCTAAATACTACTAAATATTATCTATCTCCTAACAAAAAGAGAATTTACTGAATTCGGTTTATTTTTACAGAAACATTAATTGGCATTTATGAATACTGTTATTTATAAATAAATAAGATGCACAAAAAATATCGAATAATTAAAGAAAAATTTTTTGTTTGTAATTTTTCAGTTTATTTTTATAGCATAAGACTAACAAATTAATGCATTAATTATATTTTATATTAAGTGTAAAACCTACCGAAAAAAATTATTTATTTTTAAATATGGCGTATCAATATCTACCAGAGCCCATTATCAAGAAGAATATATAAATGATATTACAATAAATGTAATATGTAATGCAGTATGCCCAGCATACAGACAAGTGACTGAACCACTGAATGATAGAGACTTGAACCCCTCCGACAAAGACTTGTCAACAACGAGACATCAACGTGTATCACTAAGCTGGGGCAGTTGCAGATGCGCTAAAGAAACAACTTATTCGCAGATAACTTAGTGAATGCAATTTATACCCAAAAATATTACTTTTATCGGGTAATCTACCTATAATATATAATATATAAAACGGGTAAAAATCAATTGATTATAATTTATTGATTTTTTCTCCTGTTTAAATACAGATAGAGAGGTTAGAAAAATCAATTTGGGTGTGCATTCTGACGCGCCGTGCATTTTGACAAAGATTCGGTATTGCTATACTATGTATATTAAAGATATCAATAAAATATGCGTTATAATTTTTAGTTTTTTCTATAATAATGCATCGATGTCCTAGTTTAAAATATCATTATTTTGATAAATTATTTTTAGGTTGAATATAGTCTATAAATCAATTGTACTAAAACTATGTTAACACTATTCACAATTGTTTTATTTATCTTAATAATTATTCAGTTTTCCTGAGATACCACAGCTAAATCAACCGATTAGTGCTGTGAATTAATAATTTAGTCGTAATTTTTAAGTTATATTCCCCTCCACTCCAATATCCACAGATCATTTTAGTAACTTAATAGTTGATAAAGGCGATTACTATCATTATGCCTACAAAAGGTAGTTACTTTGTGTTTTAGGGCGTCTTAACCATCATATGGACGCGTGCAGACATTTCCTCCAACAATGCACTGTGTCATACACAACCCTCTCACTCATTGAAATTATTTAGGTATATTGTTTCAGAATGTCATTTTTTGGCATATATTTTTCTAAGAAATTATCTCTCCTAATATTGAATTTCTTTACATAATTCAAAGCAGTATAGTCTGCATTATTTTTTTTTACTTTCCATTTGACTAAAAATGCAATTATACTAACGTAAATCAGCTGAAAGAAATATTATAGAAAACAGTTCGCTAGTTACCTCGTTTTATATTATAATGAATAAAATGTTACGTTACTTAAATATTAATTGCATTTTGCAAAATATTCTTTCTTTAAAATTCTCAACTGTCTATATATATTATGCAACATGTTGGTAATGATTTTCTGTGAGCTTGCTTACCTCAAATGCAAAATCCAGTTTTATTCATACTTTAATTCTTTAATTGAGAACAATTATTTCTTAAACAATTCTGTGAAATTTGAGCCCATGTTATGAAATTATTATAATTTTTTTAATAATTTGCCACCCAATTATTTAATCTATGTTTATTAAAATGCTAGTAGGTGGTAATTTTAACAAATAGGTAAACATGGAATATTTTATAGTACATTCAGTTTTTGAAAATGTCAATGACTCGCCTAAGTATTATTAGCATTTTCTATGCTATTCATCTTTTGATGCTGCATAAAATATTTATGACAATAGGTTTTAAATGATATTATTTTACTTATATTAAGGAGGCTTCGTACCCGTTATGCTCATTTTATATACATTTGCAATTGTGACATTTTGCAAATTAATGATGTATAATAATATATTCTCTAAACATAAATCCTTCATCATTCTTTTTCATATTAGAAAAATACTAAATTTTAAGTATAGGAAAAATAATTATTTATTTTTTCTAATTTAGTGTTCTTGTCTCAGTTTGGTTAGGCATATGTTTTTTTTATATAAATTAAATATTTTAAATAAACATATATATTAGAAATAAAAAAAGTCTAAAAACTGTCATATAAAAATTAGTAAAACCCGATCTATTTCGTGAGACAGGGGAGTGAAATATACAGTTGCAAATATACCGGTTAGAGGCCTGGTTTATTACTCAAAAATTAGGTTACTCAATGAACAGCAACATTGATTTTTCAATTTCAGCGGCTTATAGAAAGATTTCTCGTTTATAATGTTTTATGTCCAAATTCTATTAGTTTCTTCGTACAATTGTGTATGGTTCTATAGCTCTAATTTATTCTTGGTTATATTATTATTCTTTTCTGCTTAATTGTAATCAATTTTTATTAAATAGCATCATATTATTTTTCTGTCTCATGCATGGGTTAATTGCTATCTTCTTAATTATCTTATTACGTAACCTACTTTTCTACTCGCTCGCGCTTTTAATACCATTTCTTCGTAAATTTTATTCAATTGTTATTATATAATAACTGTTTTATATATAGCCGGTCTATTTTCAACTGTATTTCACTCCCCTGTCCGATGAAGTGATGGCATGCTGTCTCACGAAATACCTATATCGGGTTTTACTATATGAAAATACACATATAATATTCAGTCATATATTTAATAATATTGCGCAAACTACTTTACAACGTATTATAAATACAATAATATACAGTAAGTCATATTTATAATTTATCCAAATATTGTTTCTCTACGCAATTCCTTTTAAAAGAGTATATTAATAATAAGGTTTCGATATTTTCCTACATTAGGCGTAACTATCCATATTTAGAAATTAACTATTAATCCGTGTTCACGATAAAATTTTCCTTACGGTTAACAGTGAGGCGTATTGGATACCCTTAGTCATTTCATCTTCTTCGACCAGTTGTGTTATACTAGCTGTATACATAACCAGCTGTTATTCAAACAGTAATATAATTTCATTGATTGTAAGATCTAAAAGTCTACTGATATACTATAAAAACAATATTTTTCTCTTTTTAAAATGCACAATTTTATGATATATGTATTCAATTTCTCCCTTTTTACTTTCAGAGCGGGAATTGCAGCTGTCCAGGTAAGAACACCACCAACCTTTTGCCTGCCAACAACATACTTTATATCGACTCACACACAATAGAACACGAACTCAACATCGGTTCCAGGCCTCAGGTCAAGGAGGGTAGTCTCGTCTACCCGCGACTCCCGGCACTCGAAGAATGCCGCGCAAGAGCCGACGACGTCATTCCGCCAGTAAGAACGGTCGCGTCAATCGGCGTGACTTCGGTGAAGACCCCAACGACGACGAAGATCCTGGCCACGTGGCGGTCAGTTTCTGCGAGAATTCGAGCATCCGCGGCGTTTCCAAGCTCGCTAAACACAGTCGTTTCAGTTTGCGTGTCCTCTGGATTTTCTTCCTTATTTCGATGACCGTGTTGCTTGCCTATGGATCAATAGTCCTCATCGTGGAGTATCTGAGCTACCATACGCTCATTAATACGCGTGAAAACCACCAGGAGACAGCGGCATTCCCGAGCCTCACTTACTGCAATCATCATCCATTCAGTAGTTCGGCGCGGAGCTTGTGGGGGCGAAAGGAGGATGGTGTGACATCACCACGGGACTTTAGTGCCATGATTCGTGGGATGATGAAGACGGCTATCAAGGTGAGGAGAGACTTTTAATTTGGGTTTTTTATTTCATTCATTACAATGTATAATTATTTTTATCAATTTATGTTAAATGGTAATTTGATCACATTATTTTTTATAAAATTAATAAAATTTACTGTTTTCAATTTTGTCAATGAAAACAGGATAATAAACTTTTTGTTGGCAAATATATATTTTAGTAATATACCTATAATGAAGTATAATACTGGCAATTAGATTAGTTTGTTGATCTGAATGTACTTTAGCACCAGACCATGGGGTTGAACATTCGAGTTTCGGTTACTTTTACTAATACAAAGTTGATTTGGTCTTTCTTGTCTCTCACTAATGTAAAGTTCTAAACATGCTTGAGCTTAAAAGAAAATTAGTAAAATAAGTTCTTAATTATATAATAAGATCTATTTATTTTAATCGAAACATATTGCTACGTTTTATACTCTTATATTTAAAATCTTTAAAAAATTTCAGATTTTGAATATTTTCTGTAAAGTTGGATAACTAATGTTACAGATCAATCAATTTAAAAATCATAATCTATCAAGAAAAAACATTTAAAGCAATGTCAACGAGCATTTTAAATTCAGATTTACTAAATAATAATATCTGAATATTACATGAATATTAATACCTATTACATACATAGAATCAATACGTGCCGTGTCCAATTTGAAAATGATCAGAATTTATTGTTATGGATCATTATATCCAAATCTTAAAGGCACGTCGATAACTGCTCGTTTGACGGTTTGTACTGCACGTTCTGCAAGTTCTGCACGTTCTGCACGTTCTACACGTTCTGCTAGGCCGTTAGCTCGAGAAAAACATATTGGAGATTCCATTTTTCTCCCTTCAAATGATTCAGTAGACATTTATTGAAATCTTCAGACATGAATTTAGGTGCTGTTGGACTTTTATCAATTGCTTTTTCATTTTTCTGTTTCATTTTGCAGTAAATAATGCATAATTTGATAAACCTTATAACATTATTATCCATTTCGAGCTACCATGCCTGATAATTTCATCCTATTTGTGGCAGATTGGATCTCAAAAAGATGATCTCTATTCATGCCAAATGCTTGTTGTGGAAGTTTTGGTGGAATGAAAGGGATTTGGATATTTTTCTAATACTTCTTCGACTTAAACGTATACACGGTTATGTCATCTTGGTGTATATTAGCAATACTTTGATGTCGTGTAAAATAGTTTTTATCGTCTTTTGAAAACTTGTAGATTAGTTTTTCATTACCATTTGTAAACAATTTACTTGATATTGACATTTTGTAGTATCATAATGACCGAAAGTTATTTTTCTTCCTCGTCTAATTGTATTTTAGAGTACGCTGAAATGAGGTCATTTTGGCAGACATTTTTGCACTTTTAATTTTTGTAAGCTACATATAAAGTGACATTAATTTCCTTAATCTTTCTATTATCAAGAGTTCAATTATATACATTGACAAATAATAATACAATTCATAACCTAAGTTGTCAGTAATTATAAATTATAAATCATAAAATTGTAAAACTGAAATTGTTCTTTGCTAAATAAGTTATTTAAAAGTATAAATAACTTTTAAAGCGTTATTTTATCAAATCTTACAGATAGTAATATTTGTACAGTATAGTATCAACCACAAAATTATCATACCTGTTTTTATTGTTATCGATATTGATTAAGATTAGGGAACAAGGAATTTACACACAATAACTTATAAGTTTTATATTTATTAAATTATATTGTTATAACTTATTATAAATATATGTTATTGATTTTACTATAAATGTAGGATTTCTATTTTAACAAACTTACACATATTTCTAACGAATTTTAAACATACTTCATATTAGCCCCTGTTTATTTCAATTCATCGCAGTGTTTGAATACGCTTAATATACTTATACAAGAGCAATTCTTGGCCATTGATTCCGAAACTGTTACACTTCAGTTGATTTAATTAACATCATAATAATTGCAATCAATATATTCTGCTGTAACTATTATAAAGATACATCATCCAATGATGGATTTGTTGATAAATTAATGTTTTATATTAAATTGTACTTTTATCTCATTTTTATATCGCATTAACGTATATCTAAAAAGTTTGAACGCAATTACAGCAGATAGAATTGGAGAAATAGATTTCGTTAAAACACAAATATAATTTGGATAAGCAGGTACTTAGAATAGCAATCTAGACCTGTTAAAATGCACCAATCAAATTGTTCACATTTATTTTAATTTTAATAGTCATGTCAAGTAATTTTTGTGTTTAGTGATCGATGTTTTATTGTTCGTAAAAATTCAGTTTTATTTCGCGCGTTAATATCGCTATTTTCATTTTAAGTTTATTTTAAATATTTTTTACTTGAAAATTAAATAATTAATTCTTTTGTCACAGTTTGACTTGCAGTGATAACACATTCTAGTATAATAAATTTATTTTAAATGTTATATTTTAATCATTATATACAACCGTTTTAATAAAATATTTTTAAACTAAAACCATTGAGAAAGAAAGTCATGTTGTTTCTTTACTTAATTATATGCAAAATGCTGCATATATTCTCCTATATGAATATTATATTATGTGGTATAAAAGATTTGTCAAGGAATATTGCTTCAAACATATTAAATCAATACTAATTCATTTTAAAATCGGTTATTTCTTCATAAACAGTAACATATTTGGTATAGAGTAATTATACCGCAGCTTCTTTGACTCCTATTGATTCTGTATAATGCAGTTGGATACTAAGTTTAAACGTCTATTAAAAGCATAGATATTTATCTATTCTATAAATACAGTAGATTTAACAGTATATATATATATCTATGATTAAGAGTAAGGAATAGAGTAAAAAGCTTTTTGCAAAATAATGTTTGGAAGATTTACAGCAATTAAATTGTTTATGTAGTAAAATAGTTTTAGATACACAGGCAGTAAATTATTTATTACAGAAAACTTACGTATGTTAAAATTATATGGATATATATTTACGCTTAAAATAAATTTAATCAAAAATTTAATATTACTTTTTCCCTACCCATTTATATCGAATTTATTAAAATAAAACGTTTTTATTCACGAAAATGTACAGCGCGATGTATACGAAATCAATAAGAGTTTACTCAAAAACATAGATTATCCTTCAATATCATTTAGAACTATGTTGTTTGATCATTATATTTCCACAATAAAATTCTATCGAGCTTTTTAAATCCGTAATGTAATGATCATTTTATATTTGAAAGTCAAATAGATATGCTGAAATCTGCATGTAACATATAATTTTATATTATTTCTGATAAACTTCAAATATAAATCTGCATTTCTAATTTATTGTTAAGAACTATAAAACATCTTTACTTATATAGATAGATAGATATTTGGCATTTATATTTAATTTTTGTTCCATTTATTTTTTTAATCTTAAAATTAATTTAATTTAAAAAAGATGTTTGGGTAATTATTATATTTTGTAAGCTTTCGTACCTATATAGCTGTCTATTTATACTTATAATACAAAGACATGCATTGGCAAAGAAAGTTGGCAAATATTTACTAAATGGTTCAAGTTTACTCATTATACTTACACTATAGTGAAACGAAATTGTTTATCTGAAACCACAAAGTTTAAATTCCAAAAGGTTTCGTCTTTCCATCCCTCTTAAAGAGTGCTTTTCTGATGCAACCGCATACAAAGATAAGAGCGAATTTTCCGAAGGAGATTGATTGCACCAAAACTATTGCTCTCACAAAATAAAATGCCTCACTTCCTTTGTAAGAAGTGGTTCCTTTTATAAATATCGGCATAAACTTTGAGGCCTCAATTTCAAATTTCTTCCCGTGACACCCCCATAATACTATTTTACCATAATACGCGTGTATATCGCGCGGGCATGGGTGAGAGTTTAATCAAATATAATAAAATTGAAATATATTTGTGCTTACTATCTATTACACCCTTAATGTTGCTAGATATTATTGTTCAACATTTTTATTCTCCTAATTAGCATTTACGAGCGAACTGTTGTTTACACTGCTTTTTACTTAATTTACAACAGTGTAACACTGTTACATTAATTGTTTCCTTGTAAAAGTAATTTATTCTCTGTTTGTGTACTTTTGAAATGAGTTTCCCTTATAGTTACAATGTAAAGATTTTAATAGTTTGTATATTCCTTCTTTTAGTCCCCATATAGCTCACATAGAAGCAAGTGTTCTTTTGTCAATCAATAAACTATACGTCTAGTGTAATGTATTATAGTGTACTATAGAATATAAAGAACTAATATAACGAATTATCTATATTAGTTTCACTAAAAATAGTTTATCTTAAAAAATTGACAAAACTATATTGATATAATCCTAAAATAAACGTTGACATTGATTTTTGATTTCAGTTAAACGCACGTTTACCATAAATTATATCAGTAAATGCATTTGAAATGTATTTTTATTCATTAATATAATATTAGACATAAATACTGAGCTAATTTATTATTGAATGTGTTTATTTTAAAGTTTCTTATTTCTCTCAAAAATTAATTTTAATTCTATCTTGTAAATGGACACTTATAGATACTACAGGACGCGACGCTAGTTTTTAATGGGGGACAACATATGGTGGATTTGTTTTTGATGTTTATAATTACTCCGTAGGAATTTAAATTTAGAAAAAATATTTTTTAGAACTTCTAAAGTAGTCCCAAGAACGTAAATGTAATACTAGGGTGCTTTTTGGTCTAGGCTGTATATTAACTATAATTTTGAAAGCTCTTCATTTCCAAAATGTTCGACCATATATTTAAAAAGATGACCAAGTGAGGAAGTTGTTTTAGATCTTAAGTAATTTATGGGATATCACTGTTTTAATATTAATTTTTTATTTATATTCACAAAATTAAAAAAGTATATATTTTAACCACTTTTGATGGATTTGATGAATATTATTTGTTTCAATATTTATAACCATTTATTTTTTATTAACTTTTGATTTTTAATGTTACATGTTTACTGGTATAGGAATACTCATATGGATTTATCTAGATGTCTATGATCCTGTATATAAAAATAAATATACATATATAATATATACTGTTTTAAATGTACAATTGTACACACATTTCAAATATTGTTGTTTCAAATATATGTCGTTTTATTCTAAAACAAAAATAGTCCTGGTTTTAAATAGAAAACTAAAAAAACAATTCAAATGATGAGTCGCTTGCCGGAATAGACTCGCCTCCACTAATCCTCCAGAACGAACCAGTCTGCTGAGTTTCCTGCTAGCAGTCTGGAAGTTTTAGTGGTGTTCCATTGCCGGAATAGGCTCGCCTCCACTAATCCTCCAGAATGAACCAGTCTGCTGAGTTGGGGAAAATCAACTCTTCCATCAAAATTATTCAATTCAAGTAAAAGCTTTCATCTTTAATTTATCTGTCAATCTAAGAATTGGGGGAAATTGGACAACAAAACATTCAACATACATATTTGCAATTTGCAAAATGTGTACAACTTTTTTTAAAATCTCAATTAGTAAACAATTAGTCTTGTCATTTGTATTTTATTTTATTTTGTAAAGATATAACAACGGAGAATAATGCGCAAGCTACTGGTAAAAATATGTTTATTTTAAAATATTTCTCTTATCAAGTTAAATAGAAAATAGGAAGTAACGAGGTTATATATACGAGTTGAGTAAACATAATTGGATAAAATAGGTGCCTATAATATAACTAACTATTTATTAAGTCTATTTTAACGTGTCATACAGTATTATGTGCTTGTATCTCTTTTGAGAACTGTAAAAGCTATTTACATGTTTAACATCGAATATCGAATATCAATGGTTAATAGCAAGATCGTGCCAACACATTTTCCTAGCTTTAATATTTAACTTATTTTGCAAACTTTGTGTTTATTTACATTTTAAAGCAAAGTACATTAAGAGTAATGCTTTATAATATTTACTTTTTTAAATTTTGAATGGTCACATTTGCTTTAATTATTAGAGTAAACATATAATATATGGTGCAAAATTATTTTTGAATTATTAAGAGTATCTGAGCCTTATATAACATTAGTGAGATGATAAAATTATATTGAAGACATTTATGAAGAAGCTAATTATTATTGAATAATTGTCTATAAAATTGTGGTAGAACATCCATAGTCATGTCTAGGCCGATTAATTTAATACCTACTCAATGATTAGTAAAATTACTAATTATGAATTATGGATAAATAGCTAAATTCTTTACATCATATATGTATTATTAATAAATATTTATTCTCAAAATAATTGTCATATTTTGGTGGTCTGATTATTACTAATTGACACTTCATATGCTTAAAATACGTTTGTTGATTGAAACTTAGATTTACTTTGTAATTATATATATTCCTATGTAGGCATTACCATATTCTGCCAATATATCCAATCTATTATTTTTTGACTAAATAATTCAAATAAATAATTGTACATATACACATATCGGTCTTAAATTATATCAATAAATCTGGACTACATTAATTTTTGAATTTGAATATGTTTCTAATTCAAATTGCTTTTGTATATAAAATAAAACTAGCTATATAATAATATGTTTGTGCTAAAATTAAAAGTTATTTTACTTTTACGTCTATTGATTGATATAATAAAAATGAAGCGTAATAAATTTATAAAATTTATAATAGTATATTACGTACCGCGATTAGCGGGAGAAAAAATTCGGGAAGCACAATTACACCCGAAGCCGCAGGCCGAGTGTTCTAATTGTACTTCGAGGATTATTCCCCGCTAATCAAGGTATGTCAATGTCTTTATTTTTGTTTTATATGCCCGTGGGAACAAAAAAGGTTACTTTCCTAGGTTATATAAAATGAAAATTCTTAATATTATAAAGTTATTAATTATTATTCAAATTTAGAATCAATATTTAATTCATGATTTCAGTTAAACTTAATATTATTATTCAAATTTAAAATCAATATTTAATTCATGATTTCAGCTAAATTTTTGATTAAGATGGCAAGTACTGTTGTGGCTGACGCTCTTTGCGATATCAAGAGTTTACAAAAGTTTCAATCTTTCGATAAAAAATGCGGCCCGCATTTTTTAAATTGAATTTGAAAAATTTGTGGGAGATAAAAGTAAATTTTCGGGAGATTATCTCCCTAAGGACATAGCAAACAGAAATAAAAATATATTTATAAAAAAATATAAATGAATTACACCGCTCTAAAATTTCTATAACTAAGTTCAGAGTAAATCAATTTCTTTAAATAGAATGTTAAAAAATCAGCAGACTTAACCAAGAATCTTATCAAAATAGATAAATCAATAAATACTTTATTTTAATAAAATAATTATGAATCAATCAGTGACTATTTCCTCAAAGAATGTTTGTATAGGTGACAGACATTCCAAAATAACGAAAATTTTTCTCATCAATTACTGAACTTTTCACTTCATCAAATTCAGATCAGTGTTATCTAATTGGTCCAACTACATAGAGTAATACGTTTTCATCGTCGTCATAATATACCTATATACCACCTATCTCTTAAATATTTCGGCTGCTTTTAGCAATTACGCAGTGACTCGGAAATCCATAAGTTGACAAGGTGTTTGTGGCGGGTGTCGCTCTGAGATGCAATTGAAAGATGACATTTGATTAACCTCGTGTAATATTTTGCGGCATTTGATTGCATCTCGCAATTCACTCTACAAGGCATGTCTCCAGGTCGATGCTGCATCGCTGAGCTAATTGACGAGCTTCTTACATCGATATTTCTTTTTATTGTTGCCTTCTTATGTATTTATCAGTTTAAAATATATGGGCAACATTTGCAACAAGCCTAATCACCATATTGAGGTTTAGATACAATTTCCGCTGCATTAACTATAAGAAATCGATCAATATCCAAGTAGATACATTCATATTATTTGAAAGATGCAATACGTAATACTGACAAACTTTCTCAAATCTACTTTTTATCTAAATTCATTTTATGAAATAAATCGAAACGATTTTCATATCTAAAATGTATCAATTATTCAAATGTTAAAACTTTACATATATAGTAAGTATTTTTGAATATTTCAATTAAGATTACAATTTCACACGAGTCAATATTTCAGGGAAACTGATATCAGTATATTGCTGCAGTATATATAAGAAAAGTCAAGGTGATCGTATACAAATAAATTATTTAGCGAAAATGGCGCGAGGCATAATATTTATCCTCCAAAATTAATAACAAGATAATGCAAATAAGGTGAAAGGTGATAATGTTTACATCACGCCTTGTGTTTTATAATTTTCTTATCGTATTTCAAAATGTATATATTGAGTGGGAAATTGTAAATGAATGGCCCATGAGTGTTTGTTATAATTCTTGCAAATATTTAAAATTCTATTACAATATTATTATTATTATTATAATTACCTATTCAAATAACATTTAAGTAGATGTTTAACCACTTAAAAACTTTAGACTTGAATTTTTAAACCATTGAGTAATTACTCTAAACCATTACTCTATGTTTTAAACGTTGTCTGGTGTTAATTCATTTAATTGTCTTGCAGTTTAATTTGAATAGTACCTATATAGATAGATAATCCAACAACCGATATTTCAATATTAATATAAATAACTATAATAAGGTGGCTAATAAGTAAATTTAGAATATTATGATGATTCTTTAATAATTATTGATGCGTCTTTAATAATATTATTTAATTAAAGTTATGATTTAAATATACATACTTTTTTATTGTTAGTGATTAATACATTGAAATAATAATAATTTCAATGTATTAATCACTAACAATAAAAAGGTATGTATATTTAAATTATTTATGTAAAACAAAAACTCTAAAAAGTAAATCTTCTTTCGTAATCTTAGCTCATAAATTATTTATTTGATTAATTTTTAAATTTACGTGAATTGTTAAGCAGTAAATGAGACATTTGTGAATATACTTCAGTTATAGGATATGCTTTCGAGATAATACGTTTAAATATATCATATTTACGCCATAATTTTACACCTATAAGACAAGAAAAGACAAACTAAATTAAATTAACACGGCCAGTTAAAAAATCAGACAGCCGTTTTAATATTGCTAGAACTGGCGGATTGGTAAACATTGCATGATAATTTATGGTTGAAGAAGATAAACATGATTTCTAATAACTCTTTTCGTCCGATTCTACTTTTGAGTAATCACACTTATGCATAATATCCAACGTAAACGTACCTATTAACTGGGAATAATCAAAATTAATCCAAATTAAATGCAAATATATTTATAGACTGTCAAATTTAATCCTCAATCCGAATAATTTTACAGAAATTCCCTGATAAAATTAAGTTCATTAAGTGTAATTCTGTAATACATACATACATACATATTTACTCGTATATGGAAGTAATATTTTTTTCTTTTCAGGCTCGCAAGTTTAACCAAGCGCGTGATCTCTTCCTCAACGACAAGATGACGTCCTACTTCGAGACCCTTGGACCGCAAATAGCAACCCGACTATCACACACGAAGAAGGCCCTCCTCTACTGCCTACTCCAGTTGAAGAACTCCGTTCTCGTAGGTCACGCCGAGGACTGTGGCATTGAGCCCACAAACTTCCTCCACCCCAAGTACATTAACTGTCAGACCATCCGTGTGAAGGAATCCCTCTCGCGGGATGTGGTTGCCTTGGGATTGATTGTCAATCTGGACGGCGATCCGGACTACTTTAACTACGAGATGGGTCTCATTCAGGACGTCTTCAACCAGGCCCACGGAACTCGGGTGACGCTGCATGAGCCGGGCACGTATCCGGATCCCGTGCGCAATGGCATCAACATCGAGGCTGGCAAGTACACGGAGATGAAGTTCGAGACAGTGAAGTGGAATAAGGTGAACTCGCGGCGGCAGACCTGCTTGGATGCGGAGACCATGGATGATATGCGCCCCTACCAGGTCAACGGGATGGCCTATAACTATACGTCGGACATATGCCAGCAGAACCGATATGCCCACACGGTCTACAGGAAATGCAACTGCTATTCGACTCTTTATCCTCTGGACGATCGGGAACGTGCGGCTCAAGCGAGGTAATCACTTTTGTTCTTCTTCATGCTATTTTTATTGTGAACCTTTATTCACTTAATTGTCTTAATTATTTAAGGTTATTCTTCTACTTTTCTAAAATTTCACTCACTCGCCACGCATCATGTTTTGTTTCTCCAAGAAATGACTGTCGATATTTTTCTACACGCTAATCTTTTCATTATATATTGCGAACACTGCCTGCTATACATTTTTTATAAAATTCTTCGATCCCCTATGTTCTTAGAACTTGCATATCATTTTGATTTTGTGTTTTTGGATATACAAATAATCACAGCAATCACTAAAGTAGCGCACCATTTTTTTTAATGTGACACTCCCGTCATTACCTAAATTGGTAACGCGGAACGAGGCACCGGCCATCATGCCTACCAAATATCCCCTACAGCAGATTAATGTGGCATACTAATAATAGTTAGTTTTGCAGAGGTAGACATCAACATCCATTGTAGAGAACAGTAGCCGCAGAAGGAGACACCGTGGGACACAGTTTCGTTCGTTCGTTCGTTCGTTCGTTCGTTCGTTCGTTCGTTCGTTCGTTCGTTCGTTCGTTCTAACGGACTTATTAGGCAGGTGCACCATAATGAGTACTGTTCATGAGCCAGTGGTGTAACTTAAATATCTGGCTACTCACATGTTATCTTTAATAAGGTTCAGGCTGAGGGAGTCAATAAATCTCTATTAAGAATGTGCAACACATAATATTACTGTCGAGCAATACCCGTTCTTGTTCTTTTTGGTGATAATATACTAGTACCAAATTATTTATATTCTATACGTTTCCTGCTTCCAGAATAATATATTAGGAGGGAGCATTATTATTGCATACTACTTAAATGCATAGTTTTATATTTTAGTTTTGCTATTTATTAAATATATTTATTTTCACGTTTTAAAATATACAATTGGACCTAAAATGCAAGGTTTTTTTTAGATTTTTTAAGGTTTAAGGTTTAATGTTTAAGAATTAAAATTTTTTGAAACTCTAAGGTTTTTAGCCCATATATATGTATATATCAACTAACTTATTCTATTGCATCTTTTCGCTCTTTTCCTCAAAGATACTGCTCTGAAATAGACCCCCAGCAACCTAATAACACTTACAACCGACTGAGCTGTTTCGGGAGTCTTAATATGTCCGAGATGTACGAGGATAATGACTCCAAACCCGTCAACGATGACAGCTTTGGCGATGAAGGACGAAAGAAGACAAGCGGTTCAAACGGTAGGGGTGGTGGCAAAAGTAAAGGTAGTTCCAGCTGCGACAAACGATGCTCCTACTATACCTATGCGGTCCATTCCTCGACTTCACGCTGGATTCCAACCGACTGGCAACTTTTCTGGCTAATGAACCTGACGGACGCCTGGGGTAACCTCCTGGACCAGTCGTCCGGTCGCCCAATCAGTGAAATCGATCCAATCAAGTATGAAGCATCAATGAAGGCTATCAATGACTTTCTTGAGATTGAAAATCTCACCCACGTAAAGAGCAATACAATGAAACCCGATCGAAATGTCTTTTTCGTGGTGACCCGGTCCAGTTTCATTACGACAGAGAAGGTGGAAACTTTGAGTTTAACGGCGTCAGCACTGCTGAGTCGCATCGGGGGTCTCTCTTCACTTAGCCTCGGGGTGACGTTTGCCACAATCTTTGAACTAGTAGAATTCCTCTGTTTGTGCAGGAGAAAGAAAAGATGGAGGGAGTCACCTCCAGAGGTGATTTATCTCAATTCTCATACGTCTGCTGAACCAGTATGACCAGTAGCCCTACTCTCCTTTATATACCTCTTCTCTTCTCTTTCCTTTCCTATGTATTCCTTCTTCCTTTCTTTTTTCTCTCTATTCCTTCTTTTCTCTTTCTATCCCTTTACTCTTCCTACTCTTCTCTTTGCTTTCCTCGTTCTTCTTCGAACAGTTGTCTTTATTTTTAATTTACGTTAATCTCCTCCATCTTTATTGTATTTTTCTATTCTTTCTATCTTCAAAGATATTTCCTGCAAATAAACTGTGTATCTTCTTAATATGCCATTTAAACGTAAATTTGCATTATATTAGATCTCGTAAATACTTACTAAAATGCCATACTTTCAGACAAAATGAAGTGTTTATTAATGTAACTGGAAATCTAAAAAATGCATTTGAAATTTCGTTTTAGAGAGTATAAAAATATATATTATTAGATATAGTACATTATTCATAGTTTACATAAAGCAAACTATATCGATTGAATATTGTCAGAATTATTTATTTAAAGGAGTATATTAATTTGACTATATGATCATGGTGATTATTAGCTAAATAAGTATATACCTATTAAAATGTTCGACCATCATGACTGTTTGCGTCAATCAAACTTGTCTGATTTTTTCGCAAACTAAAGTAGTTCTCTCAAATGTTGTGGTTTATGTATATGGTTTCCAACAAATAGGTCACAGTTTGTTTGGGTTTTCATCTTAACTTGTTGTCTTTTCCGCATTCCCCTTTCTGTTCATTTCTCAAATATTACATATTAAGTAACTTAGTCACTCTGCTCAAAACCTCATGATTACATTCTTTGAGTCTAAACAAAATGTAGCTTATTTATTATTAATAGTTGTTTTTTAATGATTCGGTGTATCGTACTTGTTAGAGTTCTGCCAAGATGTCTGTATGATCCATTAGATTACAATGTTTCACATTATTTTCTGTGTTGTATATAATATGTTTTCATATAATTATCAGTTTAGAGATATGTTGCACTTTGCATTTTGAAAAGCTATCTTAGCCAAAAATCATTGTATACTGAATTCCATATTTCATTATCGCATGATTTTATTAGCGATGAACGAAAAAATTAAACAACTAAATAAATGTGTTTCACATATGTTTTGGTATATCTTTCTAACCACTTTTTTTTTACAAATAAGTGCATTTATAATATTTCAGTATTTGACTTCTTAATTTACATTGTACACTGACGCTCAATTTGCAAGCCACTCTCATAAATAAGAATAAATCGTTAAAATGCCGAAATAAATATTTTGATATCCAATATAGAGAGATTAAACATTGTGATTATTTCGTTTGTAAATCCTATGCGTGCTAAGTTGTTTAAAAATATAAATAAATACATTTCATTTCATTTTCGTATACTGTGTTTTCCAAAATTGACTATGTTTTAATTGCGCATTATTTCATTTACTCGTAATTTAAATGACTTAATGAGAAAATTAATCAAATAATCGATTTATTCAAAGAGCTCCTCGTTGAATTCTTTAGAATTTCGCGCAATATGAAATGTTCAATAATTGTGAATTGTATTCATAGATATTGTTTTACTTTATATGTATATTAATTTTTATGATCATATAATATATAGGCATCGAATGAGAGATAATTTAAATCAATTAACATTCTCTTTGACGTATTGACACGTTACCTCATGTGTTCAATTATTTTTGTAAATCACTCATAATTTGTATTCACGTTTGTATCGACAAAATAAAATGTTTATGTAAATTATGTATACATCATATTTTTTTATTTTGTTGTTCCTTGTAAATAAAATACTCCTGTTTTCCTATATGTTTGTGTCTTCTTTAAACTTGACCATATATATCGAATTATATTCTACATACATCTATACTGTTCTATTTAATTTCTTTATCGATTTTTGAATACTTTCTAAATGTTCCCGACTGCGAATGTATTGGGCTGAATTTAGTATCATTTAAATTCTACTACACCCGTGCAAAAATCAGAAAAATTTGTAATCACAATCTTTTAAGAAATAAGATGCGAATATAATAATTTACTAACTTGTGCAATACATTTTAAAGGAAATAAAAGATCTATACGATGATCTACTCAAAGATCTAAAAATAATTACACGTAGTTAGCTAAAAGTAAATTGAGATCTTTACTGACATATTTAAATTCAATTTATTTGTATATAATTGAAGATATTCATTTATATCAAGGCAAATAAGACAAAAATATACATATATATATTAAAAATGTTTAGTTATATAGTTGAAAATATATATAATAGTATAATACTTATATTTTAAATATTTTAAAATATAAAATAAATGATAAAATGTATGAAAAATTAATATGAAAGTCAAAGTAATTTCAAAATAAGCAAGTTCTTCCGAATTCATTGTAACAGTTTCGCTTAATATATTTCCCAACAATTGGCAGTATTTTGTTGCGATTTTACGGACGAGATTTGTAAGAAATATTGAGAGAAACCGCAAACGAGGACATATATGTATCTTTACTTTGACATATTATAATTGCCGTAATCAAATATAACTATTTAATTTTTTTAAGTAGAATTTATGTTTCTGATATATACACTATTGGTAATATAACTGACTATTATATATACCTACTACAGCAATAGTTTGATATTGATTTTCTCTAAATTTGGCGCGTCGATACATTAATTTGAAGCTAAAAGCAATTTTTAGCGTCAGTCTTTTAGGATTATGTCAATAGATGATTTTTTGTTACAGTGAATTTACTACAATATTATATGCATTAGGTTTTTGTAAATGTATATGTTTTTATAAATTGTATATGGTAAAATATATTACTATATACATTACCATGATTCATTAATAATAAT
>JAYRBW010085260.1:7555-22565 GCA_036023295.1 Invenusta paracnida
CTGTATTGGATGCAGTTCTCCACCTTGTCTCTCTAAATGCTTGTGTCTGTCGAGCTGAGGACAACTTCCTCTGTATTGGATGCAGTTCTCCACCTTGTCTCTCTAAATGCTTGTGTCTGTCGAGCTGAGAACAACTTCCTCTGTATTGGATGCAGTTCTCCACTTTGTCTCTCTAAATGCTTGTGTCTGTCGAGCTGAGGACATCTTCCCCTGTATTGGATGCAGTTCTCCACTTTGTCTCTCTAAATGCTTGTGTCTGTTAAAGTCTCCACTCGATATTTTGTCATTACGTCCTTTCATGCACAACGTAGAAGACTTGACAGTGGAAAATTTGTGGTAAAGTGAAATGACCCTTTGAAGACACTTTTTGTCCGTGGCAAAAAACGTTCAGAAACGTAGAAGGAAACTAAAAATAACAGCAGCATTATAGCTTGGCATGACTGCTTACAAAACATAAATAGTTTGAGGTCAGCGATGAACTGGTTCATTACAGGTGAAGGAATGCTGTAAACCAATGCTCGTTCATTTTGATGTGTTTTCAGAGCCTGTTAAAACGAAACTAAAGTTCATAACTCTCGGTGTAACGATCGCAGATAGATAAGTTGTATTTTTTAGGTTTGAAAGGTTCGAGTAACCGAGAACCATGTTTTATGAGTAGCTGAAGCAATGTGAAACTGTTTCCTATATGGGGAGTAGATTTAGATCCCAATATACTTTTGTTTTACGTTCCGCGAAATGGAACAATAAAGCAATTTGAATTCTAGTCTTGTAGTAAATGTTCATTCATGCTCTTTCAATGTTGTGCTGAGTCAAACAAGAATTTGTGACTGAACTAAGGATTTTGTGATTTCAAAGTTAGCCTTATCTCCAGTTTCAAGAATGTTAGAATGAACCATATTTGAAAAGTGTTTTGAAAGGTGTATCCAGTCATTAGAGTACATACCAAGCGTTATTGTTTAATTTGTTAACTTAAAACTGTTATGAAATTTGCATATGATCTTTCTCCTTCTGTATTCCAAATAGTAATAAATATTCACGAAGCAATTTCACTGAAAACCACCTTTTTTACCATCATCAGAATATGTATGTGGAGTGGAAATTGACTGATAGTAATTCCAAAATAAAGAAAATTAGTCGGCATTTAACATGCCGATTATTATATCAAATCACTGTTATGACTACAAGTTCCCATAATTTCTGGGCTAAATGACGGCTCCGCAGATGTGCCGTGATAAACATATACATTATTTAGAACATAATTTGCGGACTTATAGCAGCGCTCAGTCTTAAGAACATTACTGAGCCCGACCACACTAAAGGATGTCAGTAACATGAAAGCATTGACTCTCCCAATTAATACAATACATTTCGTTATACTAATTAAACAGTTTTTTCATTTTTTCTGTGAGAAAAGAGTGTATGTTATATAACCTAGATTCACGATATAAATATCAAAATATTTTCAATTTCAAACCTACAAGATATTACTTATGCTTAATTTAATTCCAAATATTAGGCACATATACCGCAACTTATATTTGTACTATATTTATTGCAGTAATATTTACATTTTTTATTGGATTTTACACTACATAGAGTATTTTTATATCGCAATCAAATTATGAAAGGCACAATAATAGAAGGATTAATTAATCAATTTATTATAACAAGGTGTATATAATACATCGTTTTTATCTTTTCTTATAAGAAGTGAATATACAACGCATTGTATAAGAGGAAAAAAGGTTTGGAATCGAAATGGATTTTATTATACTGTTTCAAAATAACATAACGTAATTAGTAAATGGCACACCGAACGATTTATGTCTGAAAAGTTTATCGTTTACTTCAGCAGAATATACTGAGAGTTCCAGGACTTTCTTACCCTCTTTCAATAGATCACCCTTAAGATTCCCGTTAGAGATTAATTTCCAATTAAGGAAAAAGTCGCATACAGTATAATGCCTGCACTGTTGTGAATACATATACTTTTTACTATAACGCTTTCCCTATATTTAGTATAAGAACACTTTCTTCTCTCTGTCCTATATATATATATAGTTAGTTTCTTTTGACATACACGCATTGAAGAGCTAGATGCGACTGTACACTTCAATATAATGTTATCTTTGGCAATTAATGATTTCGTTATATAATTATAACCGCTAGTTTTTTCTCTAATTAGCATCGATATTCCTACATATTAAACAATAAGAAACGATTCCATATCGCCTACTGAGTTGAAATTATTGCTGGTAGATTAGAATTCACTCTAATTAAAAGATCAGATGTCTGTTTTGATGCAAATGATCACAATACAGTACTACTTCAATGAATTGCAATACATAACTTTTAATTTAAGGGTTTTTTAATTGGTTATATCCTTGACCATACGAATACGTACAAATAAATGAAGCTATTAAAATTAATTTGGGGAAATTATTCAAAGCAGTTTAACCAGCGTATAAAACAATTATCGCAATATATATATATATATAATGTGCTTCAGAGTCAGTTTCGATTAAATATTGTGTTAGACATTTTTATTCCCTAACATTATTTGACTATACGTTTTATTTATTTTGCAGATTACAACTGAGATATTTGTAATATTATTTTTCTTAAATATTATTTATTAATAAAAGAGAAAATATGAATACATATATTAAGACAAACGAAGTCTTCCTACTGACTATAGAAACAGAAACCAACGTCTTTTCAAATACAGTCTTCCAATATAAATCATAATATCTGATCAGGCTTAAAGTTAGATTAAAATCATCACAAAATACTACATTTAAATATATCGCAAATATGACATTCAAATAAACATTTTTAACAAGTTGATACCTTCCATGGTTGACGCTAATTTTAAAGAATACAAATTTAAATTTGCTCTAACTTTCATGTAATAATACAAGCAATATAACTATGCATAACTGTAATCATTTGAAGTTGCATATATTTAGTTTATATAAATGAATGCACATTAATATAGAAAAATGACAACATATTATTTTCAATAATCGGCCGCTTTAAAAATGAAATACTTAAAAAAAGCTTAAAATAAAATAATAAAAAAAGTTTAAATCGAATCTTTAAATGTAATTTTACTAATTTTATTATGGTATCCACATGTTAGTAAAATGAGTTAAAGTTGAAAGAATTACATGTAAAAGATAGATATCGGTATTAAAGCTATTACAATATGCCTCAAACATCAGAGTATCAAATATTAAATGTGCTTCTGTATAGCATAGTATTTATTTAATTTATATTTTGTCTCTAGAACATATTTAATGAAATACATATTGAACTATAAACGTTATAATTTAAAATACATAAACAAATTAATATGTAGCGGAAAACAGTTACTTAAGAAGTGATGAAATGTTTTACAATTGTTTCACAGCAATGCTTCCTGAACATGATCATTTACTTTTACATTGTATTTCAGTTAATTTTGTCGATATTTAAATGTTTAATGACTTATTTCAATTTGTGTTCAATGGATTTATAATTGTAGTTGTGTATGATAATATCATTTTTTCTAGAAATAATGAGTAATTATCATTATATTTTCATGTATAACTGAGTACCATATTTATATAAAACAATTAACTGTATATACTCCAAATAATGTTAAAAACGGATTCATATTCATCTCATACTAACTGGAAAAAGATGCACACCACAAAAATTCGATAAAATCGTTCTTCCATCCTATATATATATGATAAATCTGATGAGTCGATGACAACAATGCAAAACCAGAGCACATTAAATCTTCAAAATATTGGGTATGTCTGAATTGTAGTCATTTGAGGGCTGTGTAACTCCCAAACTTTGGTTTATCGAGCTCACCGCTGGCTGGGAGCTTCCTAATGGATTAGTATAAGTGTGGTATGCGCGGGCAAGATGAGAATGGCGCCAAATAAAATCACGTTTTATTACCCTCTTTTATGCATGGCCGAGGTATTATGAAGATGATCAATTAAATGTTTATTGTTGACTCCATGAACTTGGCAATTAGGTAATGTATGCATAATCAGCTATTTCTGCCTCCTTGCTTCATTGATCCCGTCAGACAAGTTTGAAGTATGTGAACACTACTATTTCCTCCCAATTATATTACAAGGACGTCACTATCTAAGCGTCTGAGTCACAAAGGCCCACGAAGAAATACATCCTTTCATATTTTATATTCAATTGATATTCCAGAAGGAAATATATTACCTTTATGTTTAAGCATGCGTACTTACATATTACTGAGTGTCTCTTCATCCGGTGCCACATCTACTTTTGAAATGGACCTCTTTAAAATAGTACCTCTTTATGTAATTCTATGGGTCAATATTATCTCTAAAGTATAATTCACTCCTTTAAGCCTTTTCATTAAAATTAAGTAGATACCTATGTAATTAATATAATTGCACTCACATTGAAGATCAAACTAGTAGAATAGTATTATTGATAATTTCATAATGTGTATTATAGTTGTACTTTAGTGTTTTTAGTACAGCAAGACAAATTAAATTGGACGAATACGGTTAAATATTAAGATTGGGAGATTAACTGAAATGACGCGTAACTTGAATAGAAATATGAGCGTAAGATATTATAAAAATTTACACTGAACCTATAATAATGATCAATATTACCTTTACTATTGAAGCCATTGGAACAGTTTTACTTCAATTTCTATGAAATTCAAATAATGAATTATTTGTTATTTAATATATATGAATAATTTGATTATTTTTAAAGATTGAAATTTATATTATAATTTATAAGTCTTATTTAAATTCAATGTTTTATCCATGAATATAAGATATAATTTCTAATATGTAATACGAATATTGAAATGGAGCAGGTAGTACTTAAATATTGAATTCATACTTTGTAAGTTAATTCTAAATATAATATATGTATTAACTGTATCGACTGCGTCTTTCAAATAAGGGTGACAGAACAAAATGATTTTAAGTGTTATAGAATTAATATATGATCGCGCTTTTATTTATGCAATATGAACTATATACCAGACTTGAACATCAAAAGACGTTTTGGCGAACAATAATTTCGATATCTATATAAATACTTTTATTATATATAAATGCAAATAATAAACATTAATGAGCCGGTCAATTTATTTGTAAATTGTCCAAAAATTCGATTTTAGAATAACTCACTATTTCCACTTCTATGTATATATATTTAAAACTCAAATTGCATTCATGACAAACGTATATAACATTATAATTAATAAAGTGATAAGGTACCGTAAGTTTCTTTTCCACCCGGAAGTGTCCAAGAGTATCATCATCATTATGCAAGCTTCGCTATCCATGTTTTAAAAGAAGGAGTTTGTGTGGAATATCTTCGCCCATGTCTTCGTAAGTAGGAAAAAAAAGAAAGTATTTATTTAAAAGATTCAAGCTGACAATATTACTATTTATTTTACACACCGTAATATATGAAATAACTATACATAGTTTAATTACAACATTTATCTTCGCAGAAAAGTTAAATTATAATTTCAATTAATTGACCAACAAACCATTACGTTAAGGCAACTGATTGAAAAACTATGTTTATTTTCCAAAGTATCGTTTTCGCTCGGTTTTGGTTATTTAGCTACTATCTGGCTTTATTAAACATATCGGAAGGTCTGCTGGATCGGCTAATTATAAATATAAATTTCAAGGTAGATATTACAGTTTTAAGGTATATTGTGTTGAAATATGAAGTAAATTTCAGCTAAACTATGACCATAACAAGATTCCAATACATGCTATAGCTTCAATGAATATACCAGTTTTCTGTGTGTCACATAGCTCTTGTAGTATGCAGCCCTTTTGTCTTTTTCATTCCGAACAATTCGAAAAACTGTCCTTTATATACATTTTGAAGATGCTTATTGTCTATGCGACCCTAACATTAATGAAAGGATTCTTTTATAGCTTTTGAAACGCACAACTTTGCGTATCATATATACAATAAATATGTTCTGAATGATATTTTTAAAATATCCCTATTTTTAAATTCTGTTTCATCAAAAATGTAAATTTTCTTCTTTTTTTCGTCGTAAATCTTCCTTTGTATGTTAAACGTTTATCGGTAAGTATACAGCGTTAGTTTTCAAGAAACTTTCCTGTCGGTTATCATTGCAAACAATGCCGGTTTTATCTCCTCATCTGCTGTTATACGCGTTAGCTATTAACCAGAATAGATTGCCATACGAGTGAAAGATGTTTTGTGGCCTCGAGTTTCCTGTCCCTTTTACTGATCAACTGACCAGTTTCTTGACTCGTTGACAGTAGCAAAGAGAAAGAGGGACGTCACTTCAATATATTTTCATATTACTTTTAAGAAGGTTTCTTTTTAACTTTATATGCCTGAAAGATAAGTTAAGATAATAATCTATGAAACAAACATCGAAATATTAAAACTTCCAGGTAAGAAAATATTAACCTTTAAATTTCAATAAAAATGTGTCTCAATCAAAAACCGCAATGTATAGAAAATAAATTAGCGTACTTTTACACAGATAAAACCATTAAAGTTTCAGGAGTTAAGAACATGAGGCTAACGAGTATACTGACGAGTATGGATCCCGATATTACCGACGACTATATACCTACGCTAATTACACCTGAGAAGTCTACTGGAAATGGTGGCTTCTCCCACCAACTTTTGAGAAACAGCCACGACATTCTCGCGGGTCTTAACTCATTTCAGCTGTACTCTCTCTCGTCACATCGTTTCCAGATACTTCATCTCCCGATACTCGTAACGTCAGACCTATTTTCTTACTTCCACTGCCAGCTAGACTCTTTAGGACTATGCGCAACGAATGCACACTGCAATGCAACGCGTCAAAAATCCAGTCTATAACACCGAACGCGTCACACCGCAGCAAAAATCGATACTCTCTCTGCAGAAAATCGACATATAAACAGAAAAGAAGGAGGACCGTATACTGAGTCAATGAGCCATCGTTAATATTGATTTTTGACGCGCGTAAAGTTGAGATCATCATCGATTTTCGACGTTCTGTGCTGCACTGCGCTGCGTCCGTGTGCATTGCCCCAAAAGATTGAATGCTTTTCAACTTTTTTCCCACGCTGTGCTGCGTCCGGTGTGCATAGGACACAAAGAAGATTTTGTTTACCAAATACAATGAATACAGATGCGGGCTTCGGCCTAAGACAGCTCAACCAACTTTCCTTTAATAGATCGTTGTGAACAACTTACCAAACTTTTACATGACACAGATATTTCAGGAGCGATCATTATCAGGTTGACTTCAGTAAAGCTTTTGACAAAGTCTCCTCGCCAAGTCAAACTATCTTCTCGTCTCGTCATCCAGTACCTACGTTTTTCACTGTCTGGATCAAAAGTTATATCTCCCAAAAAATTCAAACAACTCAACTTGTTGCTTTTTTTCGTAACTATAATGATGCAATGAGGAAGCCTTTCTCCTTATGTCCTTATTATCTTCGTCTCCTCCTTCAGACCACAAAATTCTTTGACTGGGATGATGAAAACTATGACGATATTCAGATTATATCATCTTATAAAAGTGACTTAAACACTGATATAATATGTAATTTTGAAATTAAAAATCCTTCTAAGAGATATCCTCAAAATGGCCTCATACTCAATTTAGCTAAAACCAGAGCGATGTAAATATCTTTTAAATCTACTTTCTGTTCACTAATCAATTATATTTTTAGTGTTCACTTTCTTCGCATTCTCGGTGTGATTTTCAATGAAAAGCTGACATGGGACTATCATTTTAAAAACATTATTTGATCCTGTTTCGAAATGTATTTAATGCTTCCGGATTCAAAGAGCTTTCTGCCTAAGAAGGAACTTATCCAAGTTTATTCCGGCCAGGTGTAAGCATCTCTAGGTGGGGTAACCTTTGTCATCAAAACTGTCTTCCTTTACTCGAGGCAGACGTAAGAACAGGAGGGAACATATGCCTTATCCACGAAAGCTAGCGCCAATCCAGAGCACTCTCTAAGCAGACTAATGCCGCAGAGAAGTGTTCATTCTAGACACTTTCAATGTATCCTTTGTAGAATTGCCTGACGCCAAAAAAGCCTTAATCCTCTTCACTACAATTTTAATCAATAGTACTGTCTCAATTTCCAACTTTCCTCACTCTGGATTTCTACTTTTGTTTCATTACTTTGTATATTCATGTACTTTTGTGCTCTTTTTCTGCAGTTCATTTTGATTCCCATTCTTATTTATTATTATTACATAGCTAAGCAGGATCATTTCATAGCTGTTTACTGTTTTGTATGTGTTAAATGTTAATCATAATATATTTCGAGTGTTCTTCACAAGTAATGAAATGAGAGGTAATGCAGTCATTAAATATAAAGTAGAGTGAAATTTAGTGTCAAGTTATGCATATGGGGAGATAGCTCTATACAAGTAGCAGACCATTTCCTATTGATCGAATGTACTGCTTCCTCACGCAGACAGTTTGAAAGTATAAGTTTTTGTATTACTTTAATTTAAGGACTTTTGCATATATTAAACACAAAATTAAATATTGAAATTAAAACATATTTTATTCGTTTAATTAGTAGCCTAAGTAAGTCTGTAAAACTATACGTAAATAGAATTAGTAATAATTGTAAGAGAGCGATATTTCTCTGAAGTTTAATATATGCATAAGAAGTACGATTTAGAGAGAGATAAGTTATAAGAAATGCAATCAAATATTACAAAATATTCCAATCAAAGCGTCATTTCTACTCCTCCCTCCCAAATATACATTCATTAATTATTTTTTCCAGTGGCACGTTCGCCGATGAAAGATTGTGCATTCACTTCGAGCTAACTCCGCTCTATAGATGGCTACAGTCTGAATTAATTATGCCTTCCCATGCATATCTCTCGTATATATAAGTTCGCTTTCCTGCATTCTTATCGAGGAAGACGTTAACCACACTCCGGCTGGCTTTATGCAGAATAAGTATTAAGCCAACTATACTTACTTCTCGATTTCTGAATCCATTCGGGAGTCGTTATAAAATCTGAAAAATCTGGTACGAAATGGAGGAGGGAAACGCGCGTATTTTAGCTTTTCGGTATTAACGGGATAATTTTTCTCAAAACAACAGGAATTGCTCTAAGTAGGTATAACAAGTATTTCGTGGAAAAGGACAACTTTGAGATGAGTACAAGATCAACTTGTACACATGAGGGGGGATAATGCGAAGGTCATTTCTATGTGTAAATTAAGAGAATACTCTGAGGGATATCAAAAATCCTGATGCGCCAGGTCTCTTGGGAAACGGAATCTTATATTAGGTAGTGCGATTTTATGCCCAAATGTCAGCGATAGTTTTAATGGAGTGTACGAAGGAAATAGTGCCAAATATGCGGGAACGTATAATCTCCCCACTGTGTTTATGTACACCCCTATATTGTGTGACTTGTGCGTACACTGATGATGCCATTTCAAACTGTTTTCAAATGTACCGCGTCTGGTTTTATTGATTTTTGAACTTGTCAAAAGCTCAGATAATGTAATAAATAAGGCGATGGATATTTTCGCGTAGCAGGCGCTTATACATACTAAAATTAGAAACAAAAATTCGAACCAATCCAATATGTCATAAGCAGAGAGTGTTCCCTCCCCTCCCCTATTATGGATTCTGCATACAGTTCAATACTAACTATTCACACCTACCTGACAGCTTATTCAAAATGTTGTTTTAAAAACAGAGCAATTAAATCATTTCGGTAATAAAACAGTTTTATGCAGGCAATATATTATTTATTACAGAAAACTTACGTATGTTAAAATGGTATGAATATATATATATATATTGGTTCTTTAAATAAATTTAATCAAAATATTGAATTCTACATTTTCCCTTAACTATCATTTACATCAAATTTATTAAAACAAAACAATTGTTTATTCTGGAAGATTTACAGAGCGATGTATATGAAATCGATAGGAGTGAACACCTTTGTATAATCATTACTCTATTAATAGTCATAAGTATGTATGTTTCCAATTTCTTGAAGAGTCATAACCTTCTGTGTTCAAATTAATTCCTCCTTATTGTACTGTACAAAACATTTAGTTCTCAAATAGAGAAATACAACCAGCTATAATATTGACATATATACTCGTATGTATAATCTTAGATTTTTATCATGATAAGAACTCAGTCAACTGTTTATTAGAGATTGACATTTATTTTTGTTTTGTCAAATTAAATGTTTGTATACATGTATAAATGTGGAGACATTGTTACCCAAGCACCGGAATACAAATTATGATGTTAATATATTGATGCATAAATATTTCAAAATAATGAATTACTATGCTTTATTGAATCATATATAGTTGACAAGTGTTTCCTATAAGAAATGATGCTTATATAATTTGATAAGTATTATTTTATCATTACTTCAATGAAAAATAATGGAAACCTTTCTTTTAAGTATCTTATAATTAATATTCCTCAATAAATGTAAGGTACAAATGCTATTAATAATAATTTATATATCGTACACTAATGAGTAATATCCAATGTGGTTTAAAATGTTGATTGTATTATAAAATTGAGCAATTTCTTTATAAAAATTATGTTATCGTTTTTATAAAAATGATAAAATTATTTATTAAATAAGGTAGATAATCTAGATGTTATCTCGGGTACTAAATGTTATAGTCCAACTCGGACAATAAAAAAGAAATACATATTGCGGCGTCCTCGTTTTCCTATTTTTGTGATTACCTTAATATATGCCAGAGTTAATGATTTTATTTTGATAATAAAAACAAAACGGTATACACATTTAATCTATATTAATAGGGGAGAAATAGTTAATACGATAAATTAATGAACTTTAATAATACAAGAAGCATTAAAAATATATACAAATTATATATCCGAAAGCACGTATTTGATATAATTAATACAAATATATAATTGATATATATTTCAAACATAAATGGAGTACATTTTAATCTCGATAGAAATGACAAATTCTTTAAATAGCAGTCAAAAATGATATTTCAATAATTAACATTATTATCATAATAAAGTTTAAAAGCACTGGGTATAATTGTATTGCATTGAAACCACAAAAGTTACTTCTTCTCAATTCTCAATAAGAGGATTGAAACTGTAAATTGTATTTTTATGTACATTTTGTAATTTTTGAGTTAAACTGTGTTATAGAATGGCCTCATGAAGAAGAAGATGAAGAAAAGGAATTAACTGGGGATGTAAAATTTGACACGTTTTAAATCTTCATAAATTCTTATCTGTTTTCATGAACAATGTTTTCTGTAAATATGATTTATAAAAATAATACTTTTTAGAAATGTTACATCTCACCAATACACACACCTATACATATATATATATAATTTTAATGATGTAATTGTAGGATATTGAAAAGGTTTGTAAACAATACTATAGCTTGTCGCCTATTTGGTTAATTTTTTAGAATTTAAGTAGCTATTTACCGCTATTATTATGTGTTTATAATCTGTGTAATAGGCAGTCAAAAGCAAAATACAATAATTGCGTTTTATCAAGACTTTCTAAAGTTGGTGCATGGATAATATTTAACTTTTATATTTCTCACAAACTACCACCTATTGTGTATTTAGATTATCTGTTGAATTCGTTGCATGTGTGTAGGTACATGGCATAGCGCAGATCCTTTTTTATAATATAAATCTTTTAGCAATCACTTAAACAATTAAGAAGCAATTACTGTCCATGATTTGCACCTCGTTTTACTCAATTCTTTAACAAGATGGAAGTGCGTCTCTTACAAAAGTTCTACACTGCCTTTCATGGTCATATGATTAAGCTACAGAACACGCCAGCTACACCTAATTTAACAGTACGCTTTGTTATTATCATAATTTTACTAATAAGGCATAAATCAATATTAAACTTTTTATGCGTAAATATGAAAATAAGCATATTATACAATTTTGTATTTAAGCATGTAATGTGTATGTATTGTATTGAAATGGACACATGAAGTAAATTATTACATAGTTGTGATATTTATGCAAAAGAATAACACTATTGCATTTATATATGTATATACATATCCTTCAATATATATATATATATATCTATGCTGTACTTGACATACCTAATTATAGTAACGCAAAATCATATTATAAATATGCATAATCCCTTGAGTGTCCATAATTATATTATGCACATTTAGGAATCGTATGTATCATTTGCTTGAGTTGGCCATACTCATAAAGTAAGTGATATAATGAAAGAAAGTTATGAAAAATTTCTCTTTATCGATATGCCCTATACCCAAAAAAGTTTTCATATTTCTCCATTATATAAATTATAAATCGATTTCTTATCAAATATATATGTAAACTTAATAAATCGATTCATATATACGTATTCTTTAGAAATAGCATTTTATACATATAACCTTAATAATTTCCATTAATCATATAAATATTTTTGGATCTACTAAAAATCCAAGGAAAATAATTTCATTAAACTTAAATTTCTGTTCATTAAATCGTATTGATCTCAATAATTAACATTACTTTACGTTCCTCTATGGCGATTATAACATGAAAATCTCCAGAATAATGGTATATTTATATCTCTCGCGAGTTAACAATTCAATATAGAAGAGTTATTAATATTCTGCCGAACTAATATTATATTATATATGTACATTCGAATATATATATGCGTGTATATGTGTGTTTGTATACTTGCAATCCGGATTTAATTTAGGAATATGATGTAGACTGTCACATATATGATGGTAAGCTATAAGAGATGATAGCTATACAGCTAACCGACTAGCTACTATATAAGCCATGCAAAGTATCAAACAGCTAGAAAAAAGAAATGAGAAGTGGGATAAGAGGGAAAACATCGACTGTTTTGATGAAAGCAAATCACATTTACTCCACTTGTTCGTTCGAAGCATTGCAACTCGTCTTGTCAAGCCGAAGCTGTCTCTGGCTGTGTTCTAGGCACATTATTTTCCTTCCAAACCATAATCTACCATCTATTTGTAATATATAAGACATACAACAGTCACATAAGCCTCAGCCCATACAGATACATCCACAAGTATCGAAAGCAATGGACAGGGAATCCTTCAAATAAACCCACACACATACATATAATATATATAAATAGTTGCTAACCATTTTTTACATTTCTTAATACATATATAGTTGTTAACCATTTTCCATCTGAAACTCGCTGACCATGCCGCAGGTAAGTATCTTTTTTATGGCATTGTTTATTAAAACAATGTATTCACATAAAATGCAGCTCGTGGAAAACTTACATCAAATAAATTAGGTTAATTTGCTTGATAATAATAAGCGATTCTTTTATTTAAATATTATTCGTTAATAAGAATCTCTCTCCTTCTTTTTTCCATTCTTTTTTTAAATTCAATTCACAAAGCAAATGTCTGTGAAACACAATTTACTAATTAGTCCGTTTTATTTGTTGTATGTATAAAATAATTTCTGTGAAAACTTTTCTTATTTGCTAATATCAAATCATCGCCAGTTGTTAACATTAGTAAATATACCAGCTTTCAAACGTTTTAGTAAAAGTCGGACGAATATTTGATAAACAAGTACCCTTTGGAAATAGGTTTCAATAAATTAAGCTTGAGAGATAATAAAATAAAATAAAAATCCTAAAATGTTGGAACGTTGCTGAATGCGTGTAAATATAAATTAATTAATGCAGTTTTATTGAGCAAAACTTTACATATCTTATATGTAAATATATGTATATTGTCCAATTTAATATACATATATACACATGCAAGAATTATAATTTGATAAATGGGAAAATCTATAAGTTTTATTATATATATAATATTGTTTAGATAAGAAAAATTTCGGATAAATTTTATTAATTATATATGGAAATAATTTAAGCTATATCTGAGCAAATTATGAACATATATATTAATTGGATAATTCTATAAAAATAGTATTACTGACAAGTATATACTGTAAGTTTTTCTTGGAAATGTTTATTACTAAATATAAACTGCAAATGTCTAATATAACCAATTAAGAAACATAATATATTCGGGGTGAATTTTAAGTAACGCCCGATTCTTAATAATAAAAGAGTTATAGAATAATAAAAATTTTATCGGCATAATGAATTAGAACAGAATAAACAATAAACAAAATACAATATTCAGTCTATTATATACAGCAGAATCATGTCTTATGGTGTTCAAACTGCTCCTCGTCTACATCGGCACACATCTGAAGTCTGGTAGCTACGGAACGGCAGACCTTCTGACAAAGTTCTATGTGTATATTGGGAATAAAAAAATAAAAATTCCTCCGCATACTGTACTCGTCGATCAGTGTCTCCATCATGCAGACCCTGAACTAGACGTGGTATGTATGGTTTTATGTGTCTACTTTTCAACAACTTCAGTACGCTGGATTGGCTTATGTGAAGCTCAGCAGCTTGTCAACGAATTGAACATTGAGGGCTTACTTGTAGGCGACGCATTACTTCATCTCCTTGACCATGTGCTGTAACCGTGACTGGTCTTCCCAACTTAAAGGCATCATTTATTGATCCGTGCTCTTCAAATTTCTTAACCAAAGCAGCAATATTTCTTCCTTGGGGTGCAGGGCAATTGAATTGAACTGACAATCTACGACTGGCCTCGGCGCCATTGTAATCAGCTTGATACCTAATAGTGTTTCACAGCTGCAATACTCTGTTCTTTAGTTAAACGTACAGCCATAACAGTTTCGTGAATGAATTAATGAATAACATTAAGTTATCAATATATTTTTATATATTTTTAGGGCTCTACATTTAGTTTAAAATGTCATTACCTAATCTACATAAGTAGTAGGGAAGGAGTATCACGATCATAGTCACGTGACAGGGGGGAGGGGTGGGGGGGGGGTAGTCTCGACCAATCACGATCGAGTACGGCCAGCCAA
>JAYRBW010085271.1:0-22565 GCA_036023295.1 Invenusta paracnida
TTAGTACTAAACATCTAGGGGGTTGATTGTTGGGACCTCGTTCACTTAGGTTGGAGCCTCTGGGCTCCCGGACTATTAAGTTAATACTAAGATGCTCAATTTAAGTAAATGTACATGCTTAAAAATAAATATAACTGTACTTGTAGTTGTAGATTCTGATTAGGCTTTTGGTTAATAAAAATAAAAGCAATTAGTCATACAGACCGTTTCTTATCCTTCGGAAATCTGTGTAAACGTAGTTTACTGTTAGGAAAACAGTCACTCGACAACCCATCTTGGTTATTGCACCCATAAACGGCACATAATCGACCAAATACCATAGTTTTTAACAACGTGAAATGTTCTCTAACATATGGACATGTTAGGTAAAGCAGTATGGCGGCAAGGTCAATATGTAGATCAAAATTACATTAGCGTTTAAAACAAAAAACTATTATCATGGTTACACAAAAAATGTAATATAAAATTATTCTCTATTTAATAAGAAAAAATCTAAAAGTTATAATCTTTCGAATGATGTATCACTCTCCCTATTTTTCTTAACTCAACAACAAAGAATTCATAAAATATTATTTGCGCTACGAAATTTCGTGTAAAATGTGGCGGAGTAATTTCTCTATGTTTGTATACCCTATGAATGACATGTTTATTATAATGTATTATTCTTCAAATTTTCATACACAGTCAAATAAAATATTTTCGACATAAACCAGATTTTTTGTATTATTTAAAAAAACTAAAGATACCAATTATCAAATTTTTGTCCTGATTGTGGTTCTATTTAATTATTATGGAGTCACGTAATTTCACCCACAATCTATTGAATTCTGATTGGATAATTTACTCGACTCGTAACTTAAAATGGGCGTATTTCTTATATTTATAGTAGTGTCAGTTGCATTTGGATTGTAAGACAGTGGGCATAGCTCAAAGGTTTGACTCAACAGTTTGATTGTGATAATTAGTATGAGTAATCTATTATTGTACCTACCTATTCGCAGTCAGTCACAATTTGAAGCAGCCTTTTAAGCAACCTAATCAAAACATGAACTAATCAATGTCTCGCTGTGTACATTTAAAGATTATAACTATAATTTACTTTTTGTTCTACTTATTAATTGTTATAGTTTAATATTATTTTATCATAAGTTATATATTGATTTTTAATACTTCTTTAATAAATATATACGATTACACATTCGTTATGACTATATTATATTTAAGTATAAAACTACTTTATTGATGTTTTGTCTTTTTCGATATTTTACTAAAAAAACTAAACATTATTTTAATGAACCCATTTATTACAATTTATTAATCGGACTTTTTTTCTTTGTATTATAATTAAATAAACTGTGTTCAAACATGATCCTAAATAATGACATCAATAATAATTTTATTAAACAATTACAGTTTTGTTTCTTTCATCATATTACTACTACATAGACCTGTTTGTCTACATTTATTCACAGTATTCCTTCCAGTAAAACAGACATTGTCCGTTCTGGACCCCCGAAAATCGCCAAGATCACCAAAACCTGGTATAATCAGTATTCATATTTACAACCTAATGCTCTCCGCTCAGCATTTGATCATTGCATCTGAATTAGGATAACCTGTTTTCATGCCAACGTATAACATTCTTTGCTTAATAATAAATAGTCTATTTATTTCGTTATATATATTACATTTTGATAATCTCGATACAGTTTTCACAAGTACACAAAATATGATACAATAGGCGGGTTGGAATAATATTAGTTCTATGTAGCTTTGCTTGCATAACATTACTAACTGAAGAATATTATCAATTGGTCAAATTTCTAGATGATAAAATATCTAATTTTCACTAGATACTTTTACTATTGAATAAAAGCCAACCTGCCAAACTTATAACTATCATTATTTTTATTTTCAACAAAGTTATTTAACAGTTATAGTAACTAACTTCAAATTTTTGTAAACTTGTTTTGCTATATTTTTATTTTAAATATATAGTTATGTGATAATATTTTTATGTCTGAAAATTAACTTAACAAACACCGATGAGCACTTATTAACATGCTTTCTATCGTTATCTAACTAGTTGCATTAATAAACTAATTATCTAATATTTATATTCCTTTAATATATTGAATATATCATAATCATAATATTCAGTTCAATACACAAAGCAAAATTCAAAAACACTGTTTTTGGTCGCAAAACTGTTGACAAAACATAGTATATTTTTAGTTATACTAATAGAAATATATATATATAAACCTCTAAAAGGGAAATTTTGTTTAAAACGCGGCACCAACAAAAACTTCTACAGAGGGCAAAAAATATTCTTTGTAACATTTTATAGATTGGAAAGATCTCCTCGCGATAGTTCAGTTATTCGGGCAGCTATTGAAAACGATTTTCACTGCTAGAATCTGTAGAAAATGTTACGAGTAAAGTCTCGATAATGTCCCGATAAGATATGCTTGAATCAAGTAGTATTTTTTATTTGAAAATGCTCCTTATATCTCACCTATACCTATAAGCGCTGTTTCGAAGCAATCGATACTCCTGCATTTTAGTTTACAATAAGATGCTATTTGCGGCGTTGTACAACACAACAGATTATGCTATAATTTAAATCGTTTTTTGCCGCGTGTCTGCATTACGGAGATGGATAATTTCCCTTCTAGTTGTTATTAGTCCATTGCTATGGTTATACTACATCCATTAATTTTACAGAGCGAATATTATGTATATTAAGTTTACAGTATCTTTAGAAATACTTTGAAATACTGCACAAAGTATATGTATTTTTAGATATCATTCAAATATACTGTTATCAAAATTCATAACATAAATATTCATAGACGAGTAGCTATAACACTTTCAATCTTCTGACTCCTATAGAATAAGCGTTATATACATTTTTCCTGAAATTATTCAATTTCTTTATAATGTTTACAATAATATATATAATATGTATAATATTGTTTAATATAATTGTTTATAATTGTTTATATAATATGTATAATAAATGTATTTCAAAAGGAACGCATAAAGAATAAAATATGGTAAATAAAGCGGAGAAAGGGAATTTAATAAGCATCGTGTCATTTTATAAGCACTCTTTACCTTCATTATTGAATGCCTCATACAAAGAAGTAGTCGAAGAAGAACAAACACAATCAAATGAACTAATCTCCAGTAATATATTCTAATCCGATTGGTAAAAATCATAATCGTGAACAGATAATAATTATTATTTTTAATGTAAATTGTAATAGTAGTCCTAGTATGTATAGTGCGACTTAGGATAGTCAGTTACGTGTGCGGTATAACAACCATCAACAGTGCCAATTTCATAGGCTCTATTTAACTATCATATTCCTCTGATGGTGTGTACTAAAACACACAAACTACTTCTTTTATTTTATCGTATATTATATATGATTTTTTTAATAATGACACATCTAATTTTATATCACTTATATAATATAAGTAAAATATTATTTGCGAAACACCAAATGCATTGGTAGGTATCAGGTATAGATAATTTAGATTTTCCCATGCAGAGCAACTATATTATCTCTAGGTACCTAACCTTCCACCTGACAAATACACCTCTCCCTCCATATGCACAGCCTCACGTCCACCAAGCACACCACCAGACGGCACAGGCGGAGGAATCACTGCGGGAACACCCCGTGGAACTACAGGTCGATGGAAGGCCGGAGAGTTCACACCCTCCATCGTCACCTCCACTAATATTTCCGCCCATGATGATACCAGTAGAGCAGGTACAGGAGGTGCTGGATGTTCTGGTGGAATGGGCAAAGGGGGTTCGGGTGCAGGCAGTCTAGGGGTGGCCTCTTGGCAGACTCTGCTCGTCTTCTGTACGAACTTAAAGAGGCTAGAGGTGGAAATGTACATGGGCAGTGCTATGGGAGTTACCAAGTAAGTCATTAGGCAAATTTCTGTATTCCTGTTTGTCATTAAAGTTATACAAAAAATGTATTACCTAGTTAAATATGTCAAAATGTATTTTTACTATTTATGTTCACCCATTTAATTCGTTCTAGTTTGGGAATTAAATCAGAAAGTTATTTTTGTACAATTAAAAATATACTGTTCAGAAATAACTCTATATTAAATAATAAAATTAATATATCTTATAAATCTGCAAATAGTTTATTATATTCATTGTGTTTTGATACAATTTGGTATAAGGATTACAATTTCTGTCCTCAAATTTAAATCTGAATAGCTGATTAGTTATAATGAGTTGTACATCGTTTATATCCATGTTTTCAGTAGTTGGATTATTCTGTTATTTTTATTGCATATTTTAAAATATATTTTAATATTAAAATGTAGCAACATACAAAGTGTTATTTTGGTGCAAAATTTATTCTTTTTTTTATAATATAAAAACCAAAATAAAATTATGTGCATTACCATAATATTATGTAGACTAGATATACATTATGTGCCTATAATTCATAGAATTATACTCTATAAATAACTGAAACATTTCATACTGATAATTTTATGATTTTGACGAATCAAATCTTACTGCTTTGTAAATGTTATACTTTAAAAAGTGACCTAGTTAATAAAACAAGTTATATTTGCACATACAATTTTTTTAATCACTAATAAAGTTTCCATCTACAGTAAAAAGTTACAAATAGAAAGTGAAGTACAGATATTTTAGAAACAGAAACACGATTAATTTCCTACTCCATTAAAAAAGTAAAAACGAATTGAAGGTTTTAAAATAATTTTCCTCCTGGAACATAATACCTGAAGTGACCAGCGCTGCTTTGTAACGTATACTATTTCTCCTCTCCATTCCTCCTCTTTCAAAATTCAGACTGAACATAGATCAGTTGTACTGTAGTGGTCGTGCCATGATGGACTCATCCAAACGGAAGAACACAAACATTGGAGTTGGTCTGGGAAAGTGTGTCTTCACCGGAGACGGAGGTATTGTGGGTGGCGAATTTTCAGTTAGTGATCTCAACTCCAACCGTAAGTTTACACTCCTACACCACCTTTTTCACTCTTTTAGTAGTAATTCAATTGCTTGTGTATTATAAATCTCAATTAAGCTCTTCATTCCAATCATTTATTTGTATACCCATAGAGTCAAATTAGTTATCGCGTCCTAGAGAAAAAAATCTCGCTAATGATTATAATCTAAAAATAAATTTCATTTGTTAACAACTGAATTCAGAGATATTTCATGTTTTAATTATTTCAATAATACTTTTTTTGTAGTATGTTTCAATATTATTTTAAAACAAACGTTTTTTCTATATCTTTAAACTTGCCGTAATTTTTAATTATACAAGCTAATTAATTGTTTGTAGTTGTTTTTTTTAAGATATTATGACTATTTCCTTTCAATTAATACTGATTCTGTATTGTTTTGATTACATTACCGATTTTTTTTAATTTTCCATTTGATTTTTTTTGTCAATAGGTTTATTATAATATGCTAAATATAACAATCATGTTATGTTTTGAATTTTAATTAAATTAAATTACATTACTTTATAATATTATGCAGATTTAATAGAGGTATTAGTACCTAGTGATTTCTTAAAAGCATTAATTTTTCGAACGAAAATGCGTATTGTGCAATTTGTGATAACTTAATGGAAATAGTATGATTACATAAATGTAACTTGACCTTCCTACGCAGTGCACATTTACGAAGACCCTCAGTCTGAACCGGAGCACGGCTTCGAGGTGAATTTGGGCGGTTTCGAACTTCGCCTCGAGTACATGAACACGAACATCCTCTTCGGCCGAGTCTCGACCATCGCCCTCCGCCTTCACGACGAATGGCGCCTGCGAGATCATACCAAAGACGCCAAGACCCCCGTGCCCCACACCTCGTCTACAACAGGAACAGCTGGTCTAAGTGTGGGCGGTGGTGGAAGCACAACCCCGGCTGCGCACAGTATGGTCATTGTTGTGGTTGGGGAGATGAGCTGGGATCAGCTACAGTTGGCCATCGCGCGTACCACGACTCCCGATTTGGTAAAGTCGATGCGCAAGCTGAAGGACTACTTTCAGGAGCAAGTGAGAGAGGGCCGTCGCTCACTGCTTAGCAACGATTGGACGGCTCTGTCAAGACAGCCGGATCAGGCAACCAGGGAGGCAGATCAGCATGACTTTATTGCCAAGATTTATCAACGCCATTGGCAGGTGTGTTGTTTTTCACTTCTGTACTCTATCTCGAAAAGTTCTGCAACCTAATTTTTTAGTAGTCAACTCTACTAAAATTAATAATAATGTAGAATTTTGATCCTATAAATTAAAAATAATCAAACAGTTTTAAACTTTTTTTAATTTTACTATACAAATTCTGACTTAATTCATCATTAGCATCTCCGGAAATTCCCTGAATTCACAGTTTTTAAGACGTATAGATACTTACTACTCACAAACATTGATAAATAGACATATTAATAAAATGTAAATCATTTAGTATTATATAGTTTGTCATTTTATGGCACAATTAATGTTTTGACTTTTTTATCTGTAATTGTAGGTCTGTATTTACCATTTGAGTCTCATTCTATGGCTCAAATTTGCCATTATTAGCCTATTTACCACATTATTATATTGTATTGAGTCCCATATTTATCATTTTTAATTGTATATCTATAATTTTGGACACTTATTATATTCCATTTAATCTCTTACTTCATCTTTCATTTTAATCTTCTTGTTTTCTTTTACTCTACATACATTTGGTATATTTCGCATTTATAAAACTAAGGCTGTTAATGAAACGTTGAATCCCATATTTCTAAGTTTAAGTCGTATTTGTCGAGATATTTGACAATAATGATTTCCTTTATGAGACCATAACTTGTTTTTTGTTAGCTAATCTATCAATTTTAAGTTTATACAATTTTCCCTTTCACTAACTTATTTACTGTTCTCATCCCTGAACCTTCTTACAGAGCCCCTTCCTTCTAGCAGCAGCTTCTTCTCTCCGACTCATCAACTCTACTCAGTCCTCCAAGCAACAGATTGGCGACAGTTCCGAGCCCATTTTTGTCTTGGGTGGGTCTCTGCAACTTGCGGGCAGATCATTGGGTGTCGCCTGTTTCACTGGAAATTTCAGATCTGCCGCTGACTGGGCTGTTTTCAATGTTCAGCACCCCACCGTTTGGTAGGCAATTGTTGTATCTAACATTAAATGGTTATACATTTTTTTAGAATTTACTTCTTTTTTTCTTTGAGAAATAAGGAGACATCAATTTGTTGACAAAAATAATCATGCAAATGTATTTGTTACCTTTTAAAATAATCATTTAATTTTTTAATCTGATTAGGAAGTTTTGATATTAAAGTTTCCTATAATATATTATGACGTAATAATTATATATAATAATTCATGTAATTAAATAACTATGGAGGGTTATTGGGGGGTTATTGCACATGTTTTACATATAATAATTTACATATGCTGCCTTTAAATTAATGATGTATCATTCTATAAATATTATTAGCTTATTATTCACTGTAATTTATTATTGTTTTTGTAACACTGAATTATTATTGAAAAATTATATTTTCTTTAAAATAAATTAATATATTGTAATGCATAATTATTTCAGCAATTTTCAGGATTCAGAAATTATACATTTTTATCATTACTGACATTCAATACTTATGTATTTAATTATGTTGTTATATTTGAAAAGTAATTTTTACACTAAGAGTTTAATAAATGAATTGTTATTAAAATAATACTGTGTTTTCATATCGAGAAATTCAGCGGTCTATCTGCAACCAATATATAAGTAGTCTTTGCCTTTTTCTTTTCTACCTTCTCCGCTTGCAGTTTTGAGACCGAAGCCCAACGGGACTACGAATCCTCCGGTGGTCAGAAGGTCCATGTTCGCCAGGTTTTGAGCTTCGATCTAGGCGAAGAGTTGCAGCACAAACCACAAATGGCCTACGTCATCAAGGCGAACAGAGGCCGCGATGCACCCACTAAGAATCCCCAGGTCACACCCACTGTGGATCAATTCTTTGACTTTGCCTTCAGAGCCGCCGATGAAAAGGGTAAAGACCATGAGAAACCCCATTAACGTTTTATACATTTTTTATCTAATTTACATATCGTTTTCTAAATGCTTGATTAATTTTTCTTTTTGTTTATTTTTAGTTGTCACATTCGTCAAACACAATGAACCGTTAATGCTGCACCACATTGTTCAATGTAAGCAGAATATAGAATTCACTATTTGAAATTAGTATTTGTCCTATGTCATAGCCACGATTGTTTTGCATGAAACATGCGTCCAAAATCCTTACTGATACGCAAAAAATGTGTAAATATAATTTTGTTCTGTGCTAGTAAATATAATTTAAAAAATAAAAGTTATGAATTTATTTTAAAAGTTTGTGTTAACTCGTCCGTAAATTTAAAAAATGTTTCCTCTTTCGATTAGTAACCAGTTTGATAATTCTAAAGTTATTGTCCTTCCTTTTTTCGGTCGTCATTCAATCTTTCTCAAACATAAATTAAAACACTTATAAAATAATCTCAAATTTCCGTTCAAACTAGCTTTTAAATAATTTAAAATAGCTCATTATTTTTCGCTTAAAGATCGTGTTCTTCTTGCTTTAAAATCGAGTGTCATTTACTAATTTACCTGTTCTGAGAATAGGCAGTGACGTTTGTTACATATAAGTATAACTAGTAAAATTATTTTTGTTAGTTGTGCTTATTGTTTTTTCTATAATATATTCCTTATTTATTATATTAAAGTATTAATTATTTCTTTCCTGACGATGTTAAGACTTAATGAGTCGAAATATACTTTATGAATTTTACTATCTTGGCTTTTATTTGGTTTTATTTTATAGGAGTATTTAATCAAATACAGGGTCTTTTCACCAAATCTTACTCACCTGATAAATTATTACCTCCGTTAAGGTTGACAAGGCTCAGTTTATTATCCAAGTTTATTTAACTACGTGTTTTTTGTCACACTTATATTGTTAAAGCAATATATGCTGTGTACAACAATACAGCATTTTTTTTTTTTAATTATTTTTATACAATCGGGTATGATCGATTTAGAAATTAAAGTTATTGACAATTTTTTTCGAAAGTTACAAAGGAAGAGAATAAGTCGCATTTTTGGACATTCAAATTAGCGTTTACTTTAATTCGCCTGAACATTTTTACCTCTACTTCTCACAGTGACCCGCTTCCCCGACGTGTTTCAACGTGGTGACGGAGTTGAAAAGCGGCCGAGTCCCTTGCGCGTGTCAACAGAAAGTGACATTCTGTTTGTCCTTCCTTCGATCTCCCTGCGTCTCACTACCGACCACCAACAATACATGGATGCGCCCATTCACCCAGGCAAGAAGGAGGGTAGCGACAGCAAAAAGGAGACTAATGGCGGTACTGCGGCTGTCGGGAGCAAAGAGAGTGGTACCGGTAATGGTGGTGTCACAAAGGGAGAGGCTAGTGGGGGAGGGGACGAGGGAGCCAAGGGAAGCGGACCAACAACAGAGAAAGAGGAGAAGAAAGAAGATATTCAACCGAGTGTGCAGATGAGCTTTCAGACTGACTTTCATGGTCTGTTGCATTTGGGGCTGGCGGATGTATCCTGGCTTCCACGACTTATAGGCTCATACATTAATGAGAAAATTCAGGAAGCTGATGGTAAGGCTTCAATTTTATAACATTGATGATTTTAATCAGTTACTTTATAATTTAACACCTTATAATATTATGCAGAAGATTCCTATGTGCTTATTACATTTTTTCGAATTTATCTTAAACATATTATATTATGACGTGTTCATTTTATAAATGAATGATGTCTCAATTGATTTAAATAAAATGTTCTTTTCTTCCATTATCAGAAAGAGATCTCAGAGTTATAAATAAGTATTTAAGAATGATGGGCATATAAAAAAAACTCATGCAGATTTCATGCCCAATTAGGGTAATCTTGATTTCAAAATGAAGTAAAGTTTAAAATCTAACTACATTTTTCTACATTTTTATTTCGAGATATTTTCTAAATTTATGTTGTAAAGATTTCTTTATTATTTGAAATATATTTCTACATTCCATCTACATTTTGACTGTAAACGGTGTCTTATCTAATTCAAAAGTTAAAGGAAGAATTTGTTAATCTGAAAACAAAGAAACCTTTAATATTACTATTTTGACTTCATTTTATCTAGTAAAACCTAATAGTGAAAACCTATTACTTTTAACTCCAGTTGTCTTAGGTATTTTTTGTCTATTTATCACAAGCTATCTCTCCATAAATGTTTTATCATTCTTAACTTATCTGCGCAAAAATATTTTCAGTCTATGGCATTATGACAAATATAGTGATTTTATATTGCATCAATGAAATCTAAATAATTGGTAGATTTTTATATAGAAAGAAAAAACATAAAATGGGGTATTTTTAAACATTTACAGATATATATAACTACCTTGTCTCAACTGGGAATTTTATATTTTTCTTAAATTATTATCTTTATTATAATTAAATTTCGGCTAAACTTTAAAAATAAAAACGGTGTGTTTAATATAATCTAAAAGGCTTGATTATAATTAACCATACTTATTGATTTTATTCCTTAATTTAATTGTACAATATTTTTCACCCGAAGCATTTGAAGTTCAAGCCAGGTATTATTTAACATCCCAATTTTTAAGTCATACTAATTCAGAAGACCTGCTTTTTAAATTTCAAGGAAGCCATAAAAATGTTGATTTAAAACTAAGAATTCAATTGTCAGCCTGGATTGTCAAAATGTCAATCACCAATTGTTGAATTGCTGAATCCCTTAATGCTGACTAGGAATGTAATGCAACTATTTCTAAACTTTTAAATTTTGGAACATACACTGTGCATGTTGTGCAGAGCTTACCAATCAACTCATAAGATCACTAAATAGAACATTAATATAGTCCTTAAAACGGCGTAAATCTTTTGTCAATTTTGTCTATAATATAAGAATATTTTTCGTAACTATTGAACCTAAACCACAATATGAATATCTTTTATTCTTAATAACTCCACCAAAGATCCTTTTCTGACATGCAAACTGGAGAGTTTCTTTTGCAAATTACTACGTTATTGGAATCATATCATATCAAGTTTCAGTTAAAATGCTTGGTGAAAATTTGATCATCTGTAAATAATTAACACGAGATTATTATGTTGTTCAAATGTTTCTAATGTTCCTAATGTTTCTAATGTTCCGAAATACATGTAGGAAAATATCTGAAAATCAGGAGATTTTATTAATAAAATATGCAATGAACACTGCTTTATTAAAAATGTTATAGAGCTAACTTTATAGTAATATTCCATTGTTCAACAGTTGCTTTATTTAGTAAATTTATTTAATTATATATTATAGCAACACTATATAATGCCTTTATTTATTTGAAAGATCAAATTCAGCTTAATATAATAATACGAGTATGTGTACATACTTGCGCGCATTCACAATACATTGATTATTATCATATTATTTTCATATATGCATATTAACAATCAGTCATAATACCTACTTTTATTAGAATGAATTGGATTTTCGGACCATTTCCTTATACTGCGCTCTCTCTCTCTCCTCACTTTACCACTACCAGACGCCCCTGATCCAGACTTGTCTCAACGGGCCTCCACCGGGTCCCCCATAGTCCACGACCTCCGACGTTACGCTGTTGTCCACTGGGAACTCAGTCCCAAGTGTCGCTGGCTCCTGGCCAACAATCTGGGTGTCCCGGCTTTCGACAAAATCTTGGAGAACATTGGCTTTCGGAAAGCTCGAACAACCATCCCTAAGTGGCTTCAGCGGGGTATCATGGATCATCTGGACCTAGTATTGTCCTTGTTGGTCGAACGAGTCATCAAGTTGATGAAAGAGAACGAGGAAGAAAATGAAGACGATGATGAAACAGAAAAGGAGACTGGAAATACCAGTGCTATTGAACATTACTACTTTCATGCTGCTCCTGGCGGAGGGACTTTCAATTTTGACAAATAAACTGGAACAAATACATTACAATTTATATATTATCTACCGCCACGCCCAACAATATTTTACACATTATTATTGATATAATATTTATATACATGCATACATACAACATTAGTCGTTGTTTGCCCCGTATACCCTTTTACATAATATTATTGTATACTACATATTATCTATCTATTGATAATTACATACTTTTTGTTTATATTTTAAAGTGAAGTGCAAACTGCTTGTTTATGCCACAGAACTATTTGCGATTTGTAACTGTGATTTATTCGGTTTTACATCTTACGTTATCCCTGTAAATAGTTATTTATATTATTTATTAACCATATATATCAATTACATACTGCCAGCATGATTCTTTTTTTAACTTCTAATTATGTTACTTTATCAATGTTTTGATAGCGCAATATATAGAGATATATTTCAATTTCTCAAATATATGTTTATATTTTATATTCGATAATTATTATAAAAGCTACATTGCAGATTAGTCAATACAAAGTAAGATAATAAACCAGGATAGACATCAAAGACTATTTTATGCCAAATATTTGGCATATTATAATCATGTCTTCATAATATTTTTTAATGTTCATTATATCCTGATTGTTTTCATCTTCTATCGTGTGTTATATATTATATCATTATGTCTTAAATATAATATTACAATTCTAACATACTGTGTTTTTACTAGTAGAAAATGGGGATAAAAATGTAAAAATTTATAAGGCACTTTTACATTCTGCAATTTATGTAAAATATTTCATAAAATTATAACTTCAATTTAACTTAATAAACTTAAATAAGTTAAATATCAATTAATACATAATAAGAAACTAACAAAACTTTAATAATATTTTATAAGCTCTACAATTGATATGATATTATGGATTATTTGTTCAGTGTGTTATGTCTAAAACTGCTCTCATCATTTAAGATTACCGCAAAATTAGTAATAAGAGCCCTGATTTCATGGATAAACGCTGCTTTAAAATTTAATGGTACAAAAATGAAATGAATTTTACTGGAATTCAGCAATATGTTATTGTACATGTCATTGTAGTTGTCTATTCAATATAAGAATGTCTGACTTATACAATATATTGTTATTTAAATGAATACCATACATTTAAGATCAATTTTCTTTAGATTATTTCGTATATATTTTAATTTGAAATATTTAATCATCAAAAGGATATTACAAATTAATTGTAAAATGAAAGAAATAATGATGCACTGGAGTCTACACATACAAAGCATAAATTAATATAGGAAACTATATAAAATAATTATTCCTTAACTCTAAACTTAGACACTGCCTTACACTATTTACTTTTTCAAATTATATTTCATTGAATAAAATATTTAGTTTAATTATAGAAGCAGTAAATATTTTTCATAGAATTTACCTAAATTGATCTGTTTTAATTTATATAGAAACTTAAACCAATATATGTCTTTTTCTTTAAAAAGGAAATATACAATATTAATATAAATTACATTCATACCACATCTTCAACATATTATTACACATTAATAAGTATATAACCTGTACAATATCTAATTAAATTTACTATTTTATAGATTTAAAATATATCAGATAAACATTTTTGGCTACTGATTTCAAATTTTTATGCTAGGACCACAAGAAATACTCCAATTTTTATTTAATTTGATGAATACAAAATTTAAACTTTGCCTGATTTGTGTAGACGTCGGCCTCATTCAAATCGTTAACCACAGTGACAAATGAGGCATCAAATTGAAGCTATAATTGACATTCTAAGAAATTATTCTTATTTTTAAAATTCCATTACTATGGGGAGCTGTGACGTCACGAATAAATAAATGGGGTATTTATATAGTAAAAGCCTATTTATTTATTTGTGACGTCACAGATCTCCATAGGAAAGGAATTTTTAAAATTGGAAAAAAATGACTTTCTTAGAATGTTGAAAGCTTTAATTTGGTACGTCATTTGTCACTATATGAACTGTAGTTAACGATTTGAATCCCGAGATGTTATACTGTTTTATATAGAAAAACAAACTTATGTGATACACAAAAATCAATGTTATTTTTGGATTCAGAGTCCCAAAATTAGTAAGAAACAAGTGTCAGATCTTGGACACCAAAATATTTGTTGCCCAGTGTTATTATTGTAAGTCAACCTATTTTGGAATAATTCAAATTTAAAGTGGAATTTTTAGGTGAATTAGTTTTTGTTAACATTGCCACGAATTGGACAAATATATTTTGATAATTTTTGTTGTTGTTTTAAAGCTGACATTTTCAGTTCTACAAGAATTTATAGATAACAGGGTTATCTTCAAGAAAAAGTAATTAAATAGAACACTGAAAAACCAAATATGTAAATTTTGGCTATTTTACACAAAAAATTTCTAATGGGTGTTTTAGCAGCATTTGACTATATTTCGAAGTTCAATACCAAGTATCATACATTCTTTTAAAGGTAATTGTATAACTTTTATACAACAATTATAGTCCAGCGGCTAAGACGTAAAATATTTCACTTCGTGAAGAAATTATGAAACTTGGCACACTTATAGAGGACCCCTGTAAGATCATTTTTCGATTAGAACCAACTCTGAAATGCCCCCTGGTGGTCGCCATCTTTAATATCAATATGGCCGCCATATTTGATATACTTTTGCCTATAACTTTGAAACGAAAGCAGATAGAAATGTGATTTCAGTGCCTACCCCCACATTTTCGGGGTCAAGGAATCCAGTTAAATTATTAATTTTAACTTTTTGTGTCGGCCATATTGGATTCCAAGCAGAGGCGGGCTTTGCCCGACCTCAGAAAATCCTTTAATATTTCCTTAATGCATCCTTTCAAAATATCATCCAAATAATATCTCAATAAAAATCTCGGTACAAAACACTAACAATTTTTCGAAATCGTAACAAAATGCAATATATAATACTAAAAAAATAAATCTAATATTTTTAAATCTAACATCCCGAAAGAATTTCTCCTGGACACTTTTTGTCTGTTCATGGTGGCGATCCGGAGGAGTGACGTTATAGGTACCTTATTATATCGTCCCATCTGCATCGAAGCCGTCCTCAAACTCATCTACTTATTTTGCTATTTCAGGTCCTGCCACCATCCATCTTCGAAGTACTCCGGGATTTTCAGTTAGGCCAACAGCTCCACCGTTGCCCTTAACCAATTGTTTAAGGTATTTTATACTTTTATTTTTATTGTACATTCTAAAAAATACTCCTTTCAATTTCACAATTACTTTTGAAGGTATTTTAAATATTGATAAATGTACAAAATTTATACACATGTGTACCTACCTACCCGAAGTGCCTAATAAATGTATTATCTTTTAATTTAATAGAAAGGTATTTAGTTTTATATACTCGTGATATCAAACATACTACTTCATTTGTTATTAATTTGTATTCTATAAATTGCCTCTTCAAGTATTGCCTCTACAAATTCAAGTATTCCTCTTGACTTCAGGAAATATTTAAGTCAAAATTATACTTTATGTGAAATAAATTTTATATAATAATAATAATTGTTCTCAATAATAAGTAGCCTATTTTAATACAGATATTAACTTTATTTTATCACTAGTTATTTATTTGTCAGTGGCAAAAATTATTGAAACTTCTACAATATAAACTTGAACTTACCAAAAACAACGTTCATCATCCAACGATAATCGCAAAAACGAAAGTACTTTAAAAATTGCTGGCTTTATACCCACAATGTAAAACAAATGTATTATTCGTTCTATAACATTTCATTTATTATTAATATTTATTTGAAATATTATTATTTATTTATATAAATATTTAATGATTTTCTGAGGTCGGGCAAGGTCCGTCCCAGCGCGCCCCTAGTGGAGCCACTGCTTGGAATCCAATATGGACGACACCGAAAGTTAAAACTAATGATTTTATTGGATTCCTTGATCCCGAAAATGTGAGGGTAGGCACTGAAATCACATTTCTATCTGTCTTAGTTTCAAAGTTATAAGTAAAAGTATATCAAATATGGCGGCCACCAGGGGGCATTTCAGAGTTGGATCCTAATCGAAAAATGTTCTTACAGGCGTCCCCTATAAGTGTGCAAAGTTTCATAATTTCTCCACAAAGTGAAATATTCTGTCATATTTTTCGTCTTAGCAGCTGGACTACCGAAAATTAAGGCAATAAACTTTTGCATGTATTGTGGAACTAAATTAACTTTCTTATTTTATATTTTTTATGCCAACACAAAATATTTATATTATTATATATTAAAGTGGATAAATATATCTATTAATATAGGTATATCAATATTTACAATCAATATCTATTTATTCATTCATAAGTAACAAACGAATATTACGTAAATAAATATATAACACAATAGGTATCGTATTGTCAATTTGTCCCAGTTTAACTAATTGTTGGTATTATAAACAGAACCTGAAAAAGAGTACGGCTTAAATATACAACATAACACAAAATAGTATGTAATCCATTGCTTCTTATCAGATTAGCGCACATTAGTTTAATTGTTCGCGATCGATAACTCTGGAAATCAGAATTATTGATTAACTTCAAGAAAGCTGCCAATTCTACTTTCTTTAAATATTATGTATGAAATCAACATCTATTTTTAGGCGTTTTCGAGTAGGTGGAAATTTTTTAATCTGCAAGAAACGTACATCTGTGCAATACAAATTTGATTGTCATACTTATACCACTGTTTACAATTTCTAATATATCTGTAATCATTTAATTTCTTTAATACAGCACTTAACCTTATAATTATCTGGAAATTATATATATTGCATATTTTTGTAAATTCGCTTGTTAAAGTTCGGTTCGGTTTTATAATTGATATACAAAATAATACATTTTTAAATGGAACGATTATTTTGAAAGTATGTTAACACACACATCAATTTATATATACAGTACTAAACGATTTATAACATTTAATAAAATAAATTATAATTTTGTTACATTATTATGTACGGAACACTACTAGAAATTTGGTTTTCATGTTATGACAATCTTTGAAACATACACATTTAGGGGAGTTACTCATACGTATTTATCTTAAATTGCTAACTATGTAAGCATAGTTTCGCACTTAAGTGTCGAGCTACAACCCAAGAATTTCAAGTAATATTATCACTGACTTTGAACAGTTAAAATAGGAAGCAGAGGAGGAGCATATTTTAGTACATGCCATAGGATTCAAATGAATTTATCATGTCGTTTGTGATTTGTTAACGTGATTATGAGTATGTTAAAGTTCCTAAAACTGGTGAACGACAAATGTCAACACCTAAAAAAGAATACCTATTTATTAGTTTTCCTTGATTTTTTTCAAATTAGTTACTACATAATTGATTTGTAAAAATAAAATATTGGAAAAACACTAAAAATTAACATTAAACATGAAAAATTACAACTAATTATTAGAAATAAAGTTTCATATATATCTTAATACAGTATTTAATTATATCAGTTTCAAAAAGTATAAACTAAATTAAATAGCAGTGTTTACGATAGCACTTAGTATGTTATGTGTTGTACAATAAGAAAAATATAATTACTTTAGTAGTCTAAAAAATTGAGTTCCCTTTGAGACTGATATTAAAGCAAAATAATATTATATTTATGTAATATATTATAATAGTCATCTTTACAAGATATCTTTTTTCAAAGCGTCAAATTATTATGGATTGTGCTGTAAAAACTTATATAATTAAATAGAATAAAAAATAGTTTCAACATCATATATAGAATAATAACAATAAAACATAACGAACTGTAATAAGCGTGTTTATGAATAAAGTCATTTCAACAATGCTTATTATAAGCTAAGAAAACACAAATATGCAGATATTATAGGCACTAAATAAACAAAACATAGGTATAAGAATGTGTTAAAATCCTTTATAGAAAGTTTAGTGGATAAAATATATTAAAAAAATAACAATACATTAAAATAGATGACTCAATGTTGATACATATTATGTGACCATCATGCAACAAACCTGCATTATATAGAATACTTAGAATATACCGCCATTGTGTACCATTCAGCATAGTAGATAGAATTACCGATGGATAAAGATATTAACACATTTGGATTAAAGAATACTGCATCCCCAGCAGCATGATTCGGGATATTCAAAAATATGAATCTTGCGCTCGTGCCCATAGACAAAAAATCGATGCATTTTGCCTTTCCATTCATAATCACATTCGGAGCAAGGAACAGCACGAACTGTTTGACGCTATACAAAACGAAAAATAAAAAAAAAAAAGTTATATGTAAGATATTTATTTAATTATGTATATATGCCACATATAATATATTGCATTTCTGATGCTAACTATTAAAAAATATTACAATACAACCATAAAATAATGTTATCAAGTTATTTTACTCTTCTTTAACAAATAACTCAAACAAATAATACAAATAACACATCATTAAAATTAATATAAAATCGCCACAAATTTGCTGATATAAATAGTATAAGGTAGTAATATAAATATTATAAAGTATATAAATGAATACCATAAAATAATTTAATGTAACCTTTAACTTAATAAATAAATCACAGAAATTTGTTGCTAAAATATTTGAAATTATTAGGGAAATACGAGTAGGTATATGGAATTCCATAACACAAAAAAATTACAAATCGAACAGTCTAAATCTGATATGCTAGAAAAATATAGCATCATAGAATTTATTATTATCATATACATATGGTATATATAATATTAATGTGTAGCAATTAATCAAAATTTCTTTAACATATTGTGATAACTGATACATATAATTATAACAAATCTTAATGGTAAATGGTATGCAGAAATTAGAAGACTCCACCACTAAGTAATTTAGGTCAAACAGATAAAATTCTCACTAGAGAATACATTCTTACATAGGTAATTATAATAGCAGATAATAATTATTTATTAATGTCAAGTACCTAATAATATCGCTTTGTTATTCAGCGATCACTACTAATTAATGAAATACAAAGTGATATATAATAATCTTATTTTTAATAAGCAATTTCCGAATTGAAATTATTCAAAATATTTCATTATAAAGATACAAATGTAACATACAGGTAAACATATGCATTAAATAAGTGCAAAGAAACATCATAGACTTCTAGATAGACTATCTAGTATCTAGATGTCCATATGCACATACTAGTATATTTCAATGATTGCATGATATGAATAGGTCACAGATTAACAAATTTTGTTGATCTCCATCTTGAACAAAATATAATTTTTTAATGGTAATTGTTTATTAGTTGAAATGTTACGCAACGATAAAAACATTAGTATATTTTAATCGTAGTATAAATATAGATTAATATTAATGCTTCTATGTTATTTATGTATGACAATTTCAATTTCAAATATTCGAAATAATCACCTACAAATGTAGATATATATTTTAACAGTTTTTTTGTATTTTTAAAATTTAGTAAAAAAAAATAGGAAATTCCACAATAGTGCTAATTTGTATATATTAGTAAATTAAAATAGATATATTAAATCGATTCACAAGTAACAACATGTTCATAAATTTCAAAATGTAGGTATTCATTAGTCAATTAATATAGATATTAGGTACATATATCTATAATCTATATTAATTGACAAATATAAACAAAATAACACTATTCTGGAATTTCTTGATTTTTTACTGAACACCCTGTAGTACATCCGTTAAGATACCGGCTCTTACCTGCTTCAGTATCTTCTCCATTGCACACTTAACCATTTGAGTCTGCATAAGATTAGCTGCAGCCTGATTCACAGCCACTACAGGGAAGGTGGTTATAGGAGAAATCTGAAGTAAAGAGAACCAAACAAGTCACAATGTAGAAGTATTTATACATTTATATTTATTTATATTTATACATAACAATGTTTAAACTATTAGTTATATAAATAACTATTATCCTTTAACATGAATACTTCTAGAATTCAATTTGGTAAAATAGAATCCATTTTGTCCCTATTACAGAAAAATAAAATATACAAATTTGCTCAATAAAACAAAATAAAATATATTAAGGTATTCAAGACATTCTTAGGTGATGCAAATATAGTGCCATGTGTCCAAGTTTACACTCAGACAATTTGGCGTGTGGAACTACAAACAATAGTTTTGATTGGTTTTTGAATGCCTTAATTATGTTTACTTTATGTATGGCTTAAGTTAATATTATGTAAAGTTACAATCATAGAAAAAGAACTAAACTACAAAAGAGGCAATTTAATATCAAGTGTGGAACTATTGGGAATTTTAACTCGTGGCAAAGAGTCTTCTTTATATATTATATCTTTTTTGAAAGGTCAATTCAAATCGCGATATCTGGTTGTAAATGTATATTGTATATGTTCTCGAATATTGAAATACATACTAGTTTTACTGCCAGAATGACCAGATCATTTTAATGTTAACATTTCAACAATGTCTTCAATAAATTCATTTACATATAGTATTTTAGTATTTTTAGTATATTTAAAATGATTGTATTTCGCTCATATAAACTGTTATGTAGACATATTTCAATCAAATAATACTCCAACATTGATGTTATTTAATGAAGTATGTCATATACGTCTGTTATGAGGACGTGCTTGAACTAGCCGATAATTCTGAATTAATTTAATTTAAGTATTATGTTTACTTATTTACTTACTTGATTATTTATTTTAAGTATATTATGCGCGTGCGTGTATTTTCACTTCAAGTACATCACAACCATTTGCTTTATAATTTGGTGCCATGCATTAACATTACGGAAATGCAAAATTTCCCGAAACAGAGAGGGATACATACTAGATTGAACCATCAATGTTGTAAATTATTGTTTATATTTAATTATTAATTTATCAATCGCCTTTTTAAATCTAATAATATAATTAGAAACAACACTGACCCTAAATTGTGTATCACAGAGTAAGATCTCCCCCTGAACCTCAGCAATAAGTTTATCCGGCAGGTCAGTGTGCTCATCGATAAAGTCGTCCTTATGGTTTGTCCTGAAATAGACATTTAAAATAAATCATTTATATATGAACAAGCGATATAAAAATATTGAGTGAATATATGTTCATACTATAATATTAAACACATATGCTTTCGGTACATTTACAAAGACCATAATAAGACCAAAGAATATAATAAAAGTGTAGTCAAAATTTATAATTAAATAAAATATGTATTAGAAATATACGCATAAAGATAATTGGTCAACATACATAGAATTCCTCAACTTTTTAAATCAAGGCTAGATATGTATATTTATATAAAATTAAATACACGAAAAACTTGGTTCATACTATAACTATTTTACGTACGAATGGGACAATTGAAGTTCAATATTATACAACCCTATGAGACGCCTATGAAAATTTAAAAGCATTAATCATGTTGTAAGTTTACATTAACATAAAATTAAATTGAAAGCGATGAAATTGTAAATCAAAACAAGAATATCACAACTACAAGTTAAATTGCAACTTTGGCTAGCACAACAATTTTGAATTAGAAAATGTTTTAAAAGTTTTAGTTATAAATTTAACTAATTGTATTTTGTAATACTTGTGATATATTAATATTGCTTAAATCTCGATATTCGATCTCAAAATAATATAAATAATATATGGAGTACTACTTATTTCTTTTTCATTTTATTAGAACAATTTTTTTAAATACAACGGTTTTCTATTGTCGATAATTTTCAATGTGAGAAATGCGAAATTAATAAGAGATGAATCTCTGTGTATTGTGATATTCTTATTGTGATTTACTATTTAACCAACGCACAGCGCAGTATATCATAATAAACTTACTTGTCCTATAGAATTTAAATTTTGATAGACACTCAGAAATGGGAATTTATCATATTGCACCTTGATTGTCTCATTCGGACATGAAAAATCTAAACATCGAGAGATGTACTATGAGACACTGTTATAACTTTTTAACAAGTATATCTTTTATTTGCGTTTGAAACGATTTTTAAAATTTGTATTTGATTAATGCTTGGGTTATGTATCGTCTTCAAAATTAATTCAAAGTTTTTTTACAGTATCATGTTTTTTCATATCAACTAAAAGTAATAACGTTTTTACATATAACGACATACATATAAGATGTTACATTATCAATTTTAATTGTGCCTTTACAGCTTATTACGGCTAGTCTAACAAAAGTAGAATGTTCCCTTTAAGCAATTAAATTTCAAGTAATGATATTTAGCTTTATAGAACTTGTATAAACACTTATGGATTATTTTATGAAATCGATTAGTTAAAATATCCTTTAAAAGACATAAATCGATATAGGTGACTTTCTTTCTTAAAAGATGATTTCAAACATAGAGTAATAATATACTCTATTGATTTCAAATATTAAAGGTAAGTAATAGATAATGTCTGATTTTTGAAAGTTATCGACATTTAATTGTACGCAGCTACGAG
>JAYRBW010085282.1:0-22558 GCA_036023295.1 Invenusta paracnida
TTCACTACTTTACACCGTATGAGATTCACGACTGTAAACCCTATGGGATTCACGACTGTAGACCATATGGGATTCACGACTATACACTCTATGGGATTTACGACTATACACCCTATGAGATTCACGACTATACACCCTATGGGATTCACGACTGTACACTCTATGGGATTCACGACTATACACCCTATGAGATTCACGACTGTACACCCTATGGGATTCACGACTATACACTCTATGGGATTCACGACTATACACCCTATGAGATTCACGACTGTACACCCTATGGGATTCACGACTGTACACTCTATGGGATTCACGACTATACACCCTAGGGGATTCACGACTGTACACTCTATGAGATTCACGACTATACACCCTAGGGGATTCACGACTATACACTCTATGGGATTCACGACTGTACACCCTATGGGATTCACGACTATACACTCTATGGGATATGTGACTTTTGCAAACAAATATCTTTAGGATGTAAAAAACAAAAAAATCTTCAAATTTTAAAATTTTAAAAATTAATGAAATCATTTATTTTTGAAATTATTATAAAGATAAATTATTGTTTAGATATTATACTACAATATTTGTTATATATTGCTATTTAAAAAAATAAAATATGTATTCTGAAAAAAAAACTTTTTTTTATTTTTTTTCAATCAAATATGTTACTATATTTTTTTGTTTACCTATGTATGCTCCAAGTTTCAAAACTCTAATCCACCAAAAAGTTGGAAAATTATGGGGGCCTGGGCTATGGATGTGTAAAATAGCCCGGTATGTAGGGCTTATTTTAACTTTATTTTGTCATGATTCAAATATACAGTTATTAACCCTTTAACATCGGTGGAGTAACTTATTACCCCATTATTTTATTGTATTAAATTCAGCAAATGTGAAATTAAAATTAATTTAAGCTAATAACATTAACACTATACTTCTAAATGTGCTGCAAACATATATATATTATAATTGTACTATAATATGCTTTATATGCATATTATTTTTGCATTGTTTAGTTTTTTAATTAAAATGTACGCAAATGAATTTTAAATTGTTGACACTAACGAAGCTAGACATTTGAGAATATATTCAATATTCCATTTACAAGGAAACTAAATAGAGGAGAAACCTTTAGTAGCTAATGCGTGCAGAACTATATGTATGTACTTAACTAATGTCAACTTGGAATGTAAGAAGATATGATATTTTATCAGCATTTTATCATTTTTTTATCTTAACAGTGTGACTTTTGCCTTATAATTATAGGGTATGCATACTATGAAAGGAATGCATCAGAATGTTTCATTGGATGTAAGGAGTGTGTTTAGTTATCTTATTTTATGTGCAAAATGGTAAATGCTAAATTTTACGCAGAGTTTCATTTTGGCTTATTGCGAAAAGGCCAAGAAAATGTCAACGATGACTATCAAGTATTAACAATTTACATGTAAAGGGGATTTTAGCTAGTATATTCTTTTTAAAAAACTTTCGGACAAATTGATATAAAAGCCAAATTTTCGTATAATGTTAATTTTGTAATTCCTTGATTTATATCAGTCATAAAACATTTAACTTACACGAATATTTCACCTTTATTTGTCTTATGGAAAATATATTTTACCAAAGCATTATCTATTGATGTATTTTCATAAATAGATCTGCAATGTCATCTTTCTTATTTTACATATTATGGAACATACTTCCCAAAATAGACAGTTTATTATAACAAACGTAAAATTAGTTAGCAACACATCAAAACAGTGTTATTAATAATGTCTATATATGTAGTCAGGTTTCACGGTTAAACTCCTCTTCTTGTAAATATCGCAGTTATCGGTTACAACTAACATTACGTCTAATTTGAGTATAGATATGTATGTATTACTTTAAATTGCGATGCTCACAATGGCGTAAGAGTTCATAATTAATAATTATTCAAGCGTAATTATGTAAAATCTTTTATCTGTGCATATTCATCGTATTAGGGACATATTCATACCGTATTCATACTACAATATTATATTAATGAAACATGTGCAATATACTTATATTACATTACATTGGTTTAAAATGAATTGTTTCATACATAATATTCATATATATATATGTACATATATTGTTAAAAGATTTATGTACTTTTATTATATGCATCAATATTTTATATTTAGATAAATATCTTGTTGCTCAAATTAAATTTGTTGACGCATAAGATACAAAAAAATGTAACGCCAGGCTTCATAAAATTATCAAACATACTAGTTTTGAACCAATTAGTATTAAAAATGCAGTTATCTTGAAAGGTTTACTAAAACAGTGTAATTTATTAGAAATATATATCGAAGGAGATACCTTTTAGGATTAAAGCCCTCCAGCATCTTTCCTGGGATTTTTAAATATAATAATGATGCAATATAAGCTTCTGGGACATTTCCCAAAGTATATTCCCTATTGTGCAGACGGGGTCACGTGACAACACTATAAAAAGGCACCCCTTTGTAAATAATGTTCAAAGCATACCCTTTTAGAATGCATATCTCTCAAAATCGCCGAAATTCTGATTCAGGTAATGATTTGCTTCATGTAATAATTTATAAAATACAATAAAAACATGTTTTCTTGCAGAAAATAAGAAAATCAAAATTTAAGATTGAACAAAATCTATATTTCTACTTAATTAAAAATTAATTTTTGACTCGTTTTCGATAGTATATGTTACAAAACATCTCTAAACTATACATGCAAAGTTTTAAAACTCATAATATATACTCTATTAGAAATGTTTTAAATTATTGGGCCAAAATGATGTTGGCGGCTTATTGAGAACCTCCCGGCTTCGCCCTCCCAGGATATGGACATGGACACGTAGAAGAGGTTGGTATAAATATGGTTAAGCAAGATTTCTTTTTAAAGAAGTTATTTCCTTCATATATTTTTTACTTATGTAGTAAATATTTTTCTTTGACGTAATTTTCTTTTATCGTTTAGAAAGCTGTCAGAGAATGACATTTACTATTTCATGTCAAATTATTTATTGTTATGCACATACCTGGATTATAAATGTAAAGCCATAAACATATAATATGTTGCTACATACATTGAGTAATTAATCACATAATTTGACTTTCGCAACACTTATGTCTATAACGGCGCAGAAGTACACTTCGCTGTATAGAGCGAATGCCTTTAGATGTTCACAATTTGTTTGCAAATAATGTATAACCGTGAAGACATATATCAAGGCATCAACAATTATATATACATTTATTCGGTTGACATCAGGATTTATAACATCATAACACTTCATACTCTATGCGCAAAATATTGTTCATTTCATTTCACGACCCGACTTTAGTTATACAGTTGGATTACATAGATATATATGTAAGTTTACACTATAAAGCACTGATGGCCAGCAATATACTTGGAACACTACGTCATGCTTATCATTTTAAGAGTTTGAAGATTAGAGACATACGTCATTTACCAAGCTGTCGACTTCTGTTGGACAGAAAAAAACCAAGAAAAAAGTGCATCAGCAATATTTCTTCCACCTCTGACGTAGACGACTTATTGCGTCGACATATGGTTTTATTTGCCTCCATACCAGCTGGTAGTAAACTAATAGGTATGTGACGCAACTCTTCTGATTATAGGTTAATTTCTTTGCTCCTTCCTGCTTTGCCATGCCAATAATTATGTCTGCGTATGAAGTCGTGCGGATATGTACAGTATTGATTATAATAGATTGATTAAGTGCTGTTACTTGAAAATACTAACCAAACCCGATTATCAGCTGATTCTGGCGTATTCTGGCGTATTCTAGACTGATATAGGTGTAAACATAGTCAGCATGATATATTATCCCCTTATCGTTGGTGTCTTTTATGAAATGGGGCTTAATAACTGCATCATAGTAATGGGACTCATGATCATACTTTGTTGTGTATTTTATGGTTGTCCATTTGTCATTTAGATCGAGCCTGCCAATGCTTTCCTGTTGTTTATATAAAGATCGTTTTGTTTACATTCCACTTGGTCTTGCTTATAAAAAAAGGTATATGAATTTATAATGGAATTTTGGAGGCAAAAGTACAAGAAAATATGGAAATAGCATTTTATTTCAAGGCGATAAAACGTAATTCATTCTATAGATTATTTTGATTTAGAGTACTTTTAATAAAAATTAGGTTCTTATATTATTCAAGAAATGTAATTTAAATCACAACACAACATAACATAACACAACAAATACTTTACTAAAATTGTAGAAGGATAATGGAATACTTTTTCAATACTCTTATAAGTGCGTTGCGTATTTCAACAGTTTGGCTATTTCAAAATTTATTTATATGTATAATCGAAATGTAATTATGATTGTAATACTTAAGTTTCTGTTTGGGCATGTCAACATTTCTAGATGATTTGTCCTGCCTACATGAGGATGGGTTCCCATGTGCTATTATGCCGTAATTAAAACAAAATTCAGAAACTTTTAACGAATCTTCAAAATATGTTACATTATTTGAATAATATAATAGTTTTTATTCTCAACGATAGTATCTAAATATATAAGAATTTTTTAATCAAATTTAATAGTATTTTATCATTATTTATATAAATATATTTTGAATGCATAAAAATTCGGAATCGGAAATATTTAACTCAACATTTTCTTTTTAATTTGGTTATTTAAACTTGAAACTTTTATTACTGTTTTACAAATGGCTTTATGCCCTAAAAGATAAAATATTAATTTCTACAAATGCAAACATATTTATATAGAAAATGAAACGATAAATATATGAACATGTTAATTAATAGTATACTTATTTAGTTATGTATATAAAATATATTTGAAATTACGATTGATAAATATATTATTAATATTATTATCTTTCAGGGCATGAATAACGTTTACAACAATATAAATTGTATACAAACGAATATAAACTTCTAAATTACAAATGAGAGATAATCGGGCTAGTCACCAGATAAGGGGAACAATAATAAACAATATTTAAATTATATTAAGCGCGCACAGAGAAGTAAATATAATTAAAAAAGCATAATCAGTGGAAAGATAAGAAAGAAGCTTGACTGTAATAAAAAGTGAAAATGTTGGAATTTTACCAAGTTTGTGATACAATTAATTATTTTTTTGCAAATATTATCCCAATTAAGTTACAATATATATAGAAAATTTGTAGACAAAAACTAATTTTACACGATATATAATAAATCAGATACTGTAGAGTGTTAGAGTTAGGTACAATATATCTACATACATTACAAAGATACATGTATTTATATTAGTTATATCCTATCATATATCATATAATTAGTTAAATATATATGTACAGACAATTTAGATATTATAACATCAGGTATTTGTAACTAATTGCATTTTTTTAGATGAATGCGAGAGACACTACTATGATTAATTAATAAATAAATTAACGTGCAGGCTGTAGTGCATATGAGAGCACATAATTAACTACTAGCTAAGTTCTAGAACAAAGTTATGTGTTCAACTGTTAGTAAACGTTCACTAAATAAACCCTATTATTCTAAATTTCATCGAAATGATGTTCGTGTATGTTTAATGTCAATTTCTATATAGAAGTTTAACATTTATTCTTGACAAGGATTTCATATTATTGAGGATAAATATAACAGGAAATTACATAAATTGCTTACTATCCTCACAAAAAAAATTAATTAAATTTCAACTGCTTGTAACTATAAGTAGTAATAAATTTACAGTAAATTATTTGTGTACACAACTTTATTTACATTTTTTTCTATACTAGATTAAAGTAATGTATAGGTCTAAATTTGTTTGGAAATCTTAGAGTATATTTTATTTTGATGTTTTATTTAACTTGTACTGTGCTGTTTGATAAACCACTGTGTTAATAGTTCAAAATATTATTCTGCAGTACATATTCCATAAGCTTTGTATTTTGCGGCGACTAAGGAACAAGGAAATTACTCCATATTTAACCCTAACCATATGGAGCTTTCTTGTGCATCCATATACGGGGAAGGGAGTCTCATGAGGCTCCCCATATGGGTTTTAAACTTCCTAAGGGTAGAAATTCGAAACTTGACATGTAGTTAAACAAAGTTGTTTTCCAATACATACCATTGAAACATATTCAATATATATTTTTAAATAAAACAAGGTTATACATTTGCATTTTTATGATTTAAAAAAATAATAATATTGTTAATTTAAAATACATATTTTCTTAAAAAAATTATTTGTACTATGAATTATTACACGACATTATCAGTACCCGAATAAGAGTTTTGTCGATTTTGAGAAAAGTATGCATTGTATATAAAAAAATAAAAAAATTACAAACAAGAAATATTTCATGCTAGTTTTCATGATTTAATTCCATATACGAGTATAAGTTAATGAATGATTCAATTATAATTGCATATTTTGGTAAGTATAATGAAAAAGTTTTAATAAATGTTTTCATTTTTAAAATATTTTTCCTAGCTCAAAATAGCGTTATTGAAATAAGTTTGAAAAATAAGAAATATATAAATACAACTAGAGCGTACATTTATATTTAGTACAATACAAGATACAGAAAAATTGTCGTATGGTAAATGTGAGCTATTTAATGAAGCATACCATACTTATAGCCTTCCATACTTGTTACTTACTTAAACATACTATCTATATATTATGCTGGATGTATCAGTTAGAATTATTAACAATATAAATTATACAAATTGTGGAGGAATTACCTCAATATATACAACGGACTTGTATGCGCATTTTAATGCAAGATTGCAGCTGCATGTGGTTCCTTTAATCCCAGCAAAGATAATAAATACTTATATATGAAAATGAACCAGATTAAAATCTTCAAAGGGACCATTATCCCCGTTTTTATGTAGATATGTGATCATTTGCTAACATTAGTTGAATGTTAATTGGATTACATTCTCAGTGAAGTCCAGCTTAATATTGTAAGCATTGACTCCATAGTTTTAAATGATTCCATCATCACTGTCATTAACCAATATCAAATAGGTTTCTGTTGGTGGTAGATGATAGAAAAATACTATCGATAGAAAGAATTATTGAACTAAAAATATTACTAATTAGACAGATTAGAATTAACGTTATTCTGCATATACATTTTATTCACAATAGACTATTTTGAAGTACATTTGTATCCATGCATTTTTTTAGGTCTTAGTTCTAGCGTTTAAGTATACAAAGGATCAAGAGCATTCTCTAAAAGCTTAGTAGGTATTTAGAACATTATAATCGTCAATACTGTTAAGCTATGTTTTATACGCAATGAATATATCTTTGTGTTCTTGAATTATACAGGATTTACTTTCAAAGAAGTGTGTAATAATGATTTGTAAAAAAGAAAAATACTGTATTAAATAAAACAGATTAATGAAAAAACACACATACCATACGATTAAATGTGTGCCTGAAAGCGTCTTATGCCTTCTAAATATATCAACGGGTCAACGACATACAGGTTTCTGAATAGACAATAATCTCTTTAATAATAAGGGATTGTATTTATTACGGAATTAATTGGAAGGTTTTAGTATTTCAACATCACATTAAAATGTTTGAATAATGTTTGGTTGAAGACAGTTCATACTATGTGTTTAATAAAAGTAGTCTTCATACACTGACAAGCGACATAATTCTAGTATTCGATATTTGTTCATAAAAATATCTTCTTTAATATATATACATATATTCTTTCACTATATATGATCTATTTTTAGAAGAAGAATATTTATTCGATAAAAATCATCCACTCTTCATAATTGTATTAATATTAAATAAATATGATTTTATTATCTTCAACATATTTTGTCATTTTAAAATTTGTTTTCCATTTTTAGTAAATACAGAATAAATAACATTTTTATGTATTTTAAGGATACTATACTTAAAATAGAATATTAACACATTAAATAGTTCATTTGTGATTGATATAAACCTAAAGAAACAATGAAACAGACATTTATCGAGAACAACCACTGAAATCGAGAAAAACCACTGAAATCGAGAAAAACCACTGAAATCGAGAAAAACCACTGAAATCGGGAAAAACCACTGAAATTGGGAAAAACCATTGAAATCGAGAAAAACCACTGAAATCGATAAAAACCACTGAAATCTAGAAAAACCACTGAAATCGGGAAAAACCACTGAAATCGAGAAAAACCACTGAAATCGAGAAAAATCACTGAAATCGAGAAAACCACTGAAACATTTATCGAAAACAACCAAAATAAATATTAGTTTTATACGTAACTAAATAGATAAAACGGAAACTGTCTATTTATTAATAATAAAAACATAGGAAACTGAAATAGATGATGTGAATATATCCAAGCATATTAGTACTTTATAATATACTGATTTGTAAATTAATACATATACAAATGGAAATGATGAAAAATTACATATAGACATTAGAATATATACAATACATACTAAAAATATGTAATGTTATTTTTGCTATAAAAATATATAATTTTCCTGTAGTCTATAGTGCATTTGGAAAAACTAAACGGTAGTCATAAACACGGCATCTTCATTGTTAAAACATTTGGAAAGTAGACATGAATGAGGGCCATCAATATTAACAAAATCACAATAATTACATTTATTTCCCGAATACGTGTAATATATTGAGTATTTGGTTATTAAATAATTATAAAATTATATTTGCTATATACATATATGTAAAAAGCAACTTAGTATTAAGGTTTATTCAAGTTTTTAATAAGTGTATTATTGAAACTCACGATTTTAAATGGAATAAATGGAAATTTATACAAACAGACTATGTTCTGTGAATTTATAAATTTAATACAAGCATACCACATCAAACAATGATTTAATGCAGTACATTTATATCTTACTGAATGACGGGTTATTGATAGAATCTTGTTATATCAATTTTTTAGTTATTTAAAAAAATCATTAGTTATTGCAAATATGTTTACATATATAGGTAATGATGAAGTATAAAGCTCAGTTTTTACTTAAACACATACCTGTCTATTTTTTCAATTTAAATAATAATTGCAAATGGAATTGACGAGAAAATGATTCCAATTTATAACAATTTTAATAAAAATGAATTAATGTTGATGAGATTGATAGAAAAAATGGATTTATTACGAAACACCTACTGAATAATTTGGTACTACAATAGTATCACATTTTATTTCTATAAAATATAATAATAATTATATTAACATACTGTTATTCTAAAGCTCAGATTTCTTTTACATTACATGTTATAATTATGACCAAACCATTAATATAAAGTATAAAATACAGAATTGATCAACTACCCTATCAAATAAAACATCGTAATATATTTATGCCATACTGAAAGTCTGAAAGTAGTATTTCAATTTAATAGTGTATATCAATGCAACACATTATAATTAGTAATATAAACTTTTAAAAAAATGTTACCAATATATATTTCAAACAGTAAACATATATAATTGAAATCGAATAAATTATGATTACACACATATGGGTGTATGTGTTTCTCAGATACAAAATGTTACATAGTAATTATTTTAATGGTCACATGGCGGGTACAATAATGCCTACAACTACTTTTAATTTTATGTCTGCTTATCCAATAATATGCTTTGTGTTTTCACAATATAGGTAATTATATATTTGTCCGGAATCCATTGTACGAAACTCTATTTTTGTAGTCAAACTTGAGATATTCGGGCTTCTCTGATTGAAATGGAAACTAATGACCAATGAAATATCAGTATTCCAAATTAAATGAACTTGTATAATTCCGATATTATTACAATACCTTTTCAGTAGCTACAAAACACACACACATATACTTATAAAGCAATTATAATGCATTTATGACGCAATTGAGATACCATAATGTGGTGTGGTATATTCAGCATGCAAAAAGTTCATTATGGAAATGTCGAAATAGATTAATAGAGTCTCACTACTAAAAAATAGGATCATTTATATATCAAAGATTTCGTAATTCAATTAAATATTCGATATTTATCTTCGATCAATTCACAAATTTTATACAGTTCGTGTCTATAAGTGATACACATTAATTGATCGAAAGGGAAATAATATTTTTCCATAAAATAGTTGAATCTGAATAATTAGAAACTCTGAACTAATGATGAACAACTTTAATGAGACTATTGTGCATGTAATTGTTTATTATAAAGCTTCTACATTATTTATTTTCAGATGAAATATATAACACGATATACAAAGGTGGACTCGGTTCAATGGTGTTCATATTTCTGAATTCAGTTTCGCCATTACATAGTCCAAATTGATTCGAATTTTGTAATCGTGCAGGTAGATGTTTGCATGTAGATGTTTTGGCATATTTATTTGAGAATATTATCTAACATTTTTAAAATAAAAATAGGTAACAAATATTCTATTTAAATTTTGTTTAACTATGCATGAGAATTGCGATTTTTTCCTATTAACTTTAATATAAATATAACTTTTTTATTGTGCTTTATGCTGATATATAACTATATACTACTTACTGTAAATTTGTATTATTTGTATTATTTGCAAGATATTTATTTATTCTTCATATTAAAAAGGTAAAAACTATAATAGCCCCTAAACATAGATTACGCATCAATGTTCTGAATACATTAAAATTATTAATTTACTTTTATGTACATTAATATATCTACATTAGATCTTTGTCGCTAAATTGAAGTTAAGCAGAAAACTTATTGATAAATACTCAAGCAAGTCAGATATGATTAAATAGAAACAGTATTGTCAATGTGAAAAAATGACGTAGATAGCAACTTTGATAAAATAAATTTATTAATAAAAAAACTTTACATCATATTCATCATCTCGATATTTTATCCCCGTATTTGAGACATAATCATAGTTTTATTTCACCTTAGATGTGGCATTACTTTGATTAAAAATTCCTTTTATTACATGAAATATATAAAGACTTTATATATTTGCTTTATTAAACATATTTAAAAATAACACTTAGAGTGTATTAAATATGAACAAAAGTAGTGTCTGACATACATTTTGATGCAGTCTACTTCAGAATTTTCAATAATATACAAAATGAATAGTCCTCTATTCTCGTAAGTTGAAAACAAATCTAATTACGAGTAGTTTTAGAGCGACTATCAGGCATGACATACATGTGTGTGTGCATACATGTGTGTGTGCATACATAGATATACATACTTGGAAAATAAATTGCGACGAGAAAAAAACCACGAGAAAAGAGAATTATAAAAAACAAGTTATTAGTGTCTTTACTCTAAATGTTCTTTTTATAGTAAGATTTTAATAAAAATTGACAAAGGTAACTATTAGTCATAATGTTGAATATTTGACACAAACAACAAATTGTTTATCATATTTCTTCTGTTTGCAAACAGTATTAACTTACCGACGGTTTTGAAAAACTATAAATCGCTTATTATATGTGATTTAAAGTTGGTTATGAAAGAGTATTGCATTAAAATACTCTTGAAGGCTTGAATACGATGCTTCATAATTGTCATAATTATCCGTCAAAAAGAATCTATATTTTTATGTTAAAATATAGACTTCTAAAATCGTAAAAGTATTCGTTTTTAACAGTAAGATGTTTTGATTAACCATGTGTAGCGCATATTTAGATGTACCAATTGAGAAATCATTTTTTAATCGAATAATAATAGCTGAGATTAAACAGATCATACAAACAGATTCCTACTAAATAGGAAAATTCGTATTCAATTTAAAGATTCAGAAATATATATTGGTTCACAATATTATCAGTAGCAATAGTTGAACAGTGCAGCCAAAATTATATCATTCACTTAAATATATTTTACATGCACCCCATTAATATTTACAAGAAATATACCTTCTCAATATTTCACATTATTTTATTCAATTCAGGCAGATTATTAAACATTAATATTCATTAAATGAGAATATGATTTATAAGTAAATTTCGATTTGATATGTTCAAGTTTTGATATTAACATTTTTATTTTAACGTGCATTTATAATACTTTTTTTTGTTATGAAGAATATATGCTTATCGTTTTATATTGAAAAGTTAGAGAAATGTCATCAATATATAAAACCAAGGGCTAAACTTATAGACATGACACCCAATATAGACATAAGCGATAAATAATCGATTAATTTTCCGTATTTTAATTAATTGACTATTTATCTACGTACCAGTTGCACTTTTGTTGCCTTTACGTAACATATTCTGTTTTCCAGTTAGCTTATTCACTGTTAAACTAATTACTGCGTATACTTTATCGATTTCACATATAAATCTTACAACCACCTTGTCTTGTATACTTAGCAGCCTATCATAGGCACTCTTTCTCCATTTAATCTGATTATGCAATAACTGGAGGTATAATACCTAAATCCAAATTCTTTATGTCACTATGTCTACATGACTAAGAGGTTTAATTTCAAACATTTGTAATAAATGCACCAGTCGCTTTCTTTTCTTCTGTGCTTTTGATTTGTAAGATTGTAGTTGCAAGATTTTTGTATCATCCACGGCATTATGATGAAAACCTAAAGAATAAAATGCTGATACCTTTCAATTGTCATCCGTTATTAACTTTAGTATTAAAACAAGCCCAAAATAAATACCTAGATAACAAATAATATTGCACTCAAAAATTCTACATTTGAAATTGTGGACTAGCTGAATCTTTTCGTGTTTTTATAAACATGAGATGTTTGTTGCTTCTTAAGTTTCAACTACATGTTAACGATGTACTTCGTGAGTCAGTTCTATTTTGTCCTAAAATTACCGAATATCTGCCTTGGAAGTTTTCGGCTTGCTTATTTGAAACAGTTTCAGATGAGGTAACTTTCTAATTTCCTTTTTACAACTATATTTTTATTTGGAATTTTTAATAATGTATTTATATATCCAATAGCTTATATTCTTACTTAAGGCTTATTTTTAATACGATATTAGGTTAAAAAAAATTACTATCACTAGAATTTTTTTTTTAATTTTCTGACCATAATTTATGCATAGAAATTTAATATTATTATTGTGAACTAAATATACTTTTGTTATACATCTCTAGGAAGAATATTTATATATTGTACTCAAAATTTATATAAACTATTTAGTACACTTTTTAAACATTAATCTGGGATAGTAAACATTTTCCCCTTGAAGTCATAATTACTATTTTATAATAATAACCAAGGCACTTGTTATGTATCTAATGTTCTTTTATAGTTTTATACATGTTTGCTGTAATTATTTAAGGAATTAAGGCCTTATCTATTTAAAGATTATACATTAATATTAGTTATTATGTAAAATATAGTTTTGTATTTTTGACTAAGACATTTATTTATAAACTAAATTAATTTCATAAATATACATTTGTTTCAATTTATTCTCATAAATGTAATACAAAAATAAATAAATTTATGCATGTACGAATATTTTCACCAATTCTTGTCACAGTTGTTACATTCGGCAGTAGGTACTCTCGTTCTTACGTAATTGGTAGGTTCTCTTATAGACGTTCTCAGTTATATAATAATACTATACATTATTGTGCTTTCTGTTGATTGTTTATGACTGCCAAAGTCCATGCATCAATTTGTTGGTTTTTACTCACTTTAAAAGTTAAAAAAAGGAACTTATTTATTACAATATATTCCATTTAAATTGTTTTAATACTAAACCAATATCACTGAATATAAATGTAAATAAACAATTGAAAAGTATTATGAAATAGGAAGATTACCTGCATGCATATATTTTATTTTTAATTTATAAAAAAAATGAAATAGAACGTATTAAATTATCGAAATTAACTATTGCTTTATAAGAAGGAGTACTAGACTTAAACTGTAAGTTTTGTAATCTATACAATATTAGTAAGAATATTAGACAAACATTATATGTACATACATTGTTTTTTAGAGAAACTATAATATGTTAGATTATATTTAAATTTTTAAAACAGAAATAAGCGAAATGCTACATAATATGTAATTGGTTATCTTTTAATAACATATAAAAATTATTATTTTTTGTCATAGTAGGTTCGTAACATTGTGTACGTACCCACACAATCTCCGTTGGAAATAGACAGGATTAAGTTATTGCTTTAAAATCCATAATATATTAGTTTATTGTCGTATTCATAATACTAACTCTGATGCATAATTAGACCATTAAGCGCCAATGTTTGTTTTTACAGATATCTATTTTTTACATGTATAGCCACATTTTTATTTTGTATTTATTTAAATTTTTGCATGATGTGTTAGAAAAATAGGGTTTATCGTTGATATCTAGCAAATAATTTATACATTTAAATTTTGTTTATCTCTATTTATTTTTATTTAAATTTTAAAATTTGTGTGAGCCCGAGGACACAATAGTTGATTTTCCATGTCACAGGTGTAATATAAGAGAAATACAACTTTATACTCATTTTATTTTAATTATATACTGTATTTGTGAAGTAACTAAGTTTAATTTGTATAAACGTCACGTTACAAGTTTAGCAAACTATTTTATAAATAGCTTAGTTTTTACAAACATTAGCAGTTTATAGATACATATTATTGAAAAATGGCTATGTTAGAAATGCTCAGAATAATTGTTAGACATATGAGAATAACAATATAACTAAGAAAACAGCAATACAAAATTATTTTATAAATAAAAATCAAATTATAACTTCAACAAATATATTGTCCAACCCGGGATTCGAACCCAGGCCCATCCTATTACGAAGCAGCAGTGCTAACCACATAAGACGTTAGTATCAGCAGTGTGCTAATGAGTATAATATATCAACTCACACCTACATAGAGAATCTGAAAGAGTAAATTTACAGTGTAACAGTGAAATATCTTTCTAGATATAGATTTACACCTTAATTGAGTAAAATTTGTAAACAACACGAATTGAAAATATAATCTTTTCAGGATAAGTGTATGCGTTTCAGGGATTGAATGTACTCTTTATTGAACTAATTTATTAAATGACATACAAAAAAGAGTATATTTACTTTTTACGTACTTTTTAAAAATAATAAAATTTCTTTTTCTTCAAATTTGAGAATTGCAAAGTGTAATATCACACTTTACGGTATAAATGTAGATTGATTTTTGTATTTTAGATTATGTTAAAATACTCCTCTAGAGAATAGATTAAATCTTTTAAATTAACAGTGTACTATACAGGGTGCGGTAGAAGTGCTTTACAGGTAGCATCTATATATAGAGTAAAAAACGAGTCTGGTGTTGGATTTATCTTCATTCAATCGCTATCAATCCAATACCGGACTCATTTTTCTCTATTACCTCCATGTTTCCGGTAAAGCGACTTCTGCCGCACCTTCTATTATTGTGTATATCTAAGGTTAAGTCATGGCCCACAATTTGTTGAGCGTGATTATGTACATATCTATAGTAATGACTTATTTATTGCAACTTATAGTTCATTTCAAAATAATGAAAAGAAAATGCCTGTTCAATTTACAAGAAGCAGTTGAATTAATCGAATCTGATGAAGATACTGTTTGACAAGTTATTGTGCTACCCCCAGATGTGAAAGAGGCCACGGTCGAAGAAGATGTAGCGGATTATGTAACAAATGATGTTGCTCAAAATTATGTTTAATATGGTTCAATGCCGTCAAAATTACAAACATCTGTTCCCAAGAAGGCGTTCTAAAGCCATAGTTCCACATTGGAAAAATAAAGAGAGTTACACAGTGCCACATGTTGAAACTCGTCCTCCGAATGTCACTGAGACACATTGAGAACTTAGTGAATTAGTCCATTCCAGCTTTTCCAGCAGTATTTTGATGACGAAATAATAAATTTAATCACAAATGAATGTCATTTATGCTCAATAAGTTAATATGTAATGCTCGATTTCAATTGACACAGACATCTTTCCAAATTATATGGTCTCATCCTATTATCTGGCTACCATAGTAATCTATTGCTCTCGAGATGAAGATGTACACGTAGATTTAGCTGCTAATTCGATGACTCGAAATCATTTTTCATTGTCTAAAATATGAATTGAAACTTGATCAACATTAAATTTTGACTATCATTATAAGGGGATGTAATTGGTTATTTATTTAGTTACATAATTGATTTAAAATATAGAGTGTACCCAAATATATAAAGTTTCTAAAATATTTGAATTTTAGTATAATATTCCGCCAATGTTCGTAAAAACAAACATATATGCAATTTAAGTGTTATAATTTCTTATAAAATATTATCCATGATAAGAGAGTTAATTTGAAGCCTAAGTAATACCAAAACAAACTAAAAATAGAAATTCACACATAATTATTCTTTTGCATCTTCAGAAATATGTAGGTATGAAACAATGATCAAATACCACAATGATGCTGGGTGTCAGTGCACGAAGAATACTTTTATTAAACACGTCATGTACTGCATTGAAGCAAAGACACATGCGTCATGTAACCTTGTAATACTAAACCTTTGAATTAATTACGCAAGAATACAATGCCTTATTATCAAATATGGTAGCCTTTATGTCGTTGCCCCGGTAATATATTTAGCAGGCATAAAACACTCCCAGGCACACATATATATACATGCCTGTCTTTTTTTTATTAATCCATGTTATTTCATATAAAACGTCATTTCTTTTGTATACAAAACATTATTATATTTCTTTGAAAATTATTGCTACATATGGAAACTTGAATTGTAACCCATTAATTGTATAATAAAGTCGCTTATTTTGTTAACAAATATTCTGTACGTACTTGTTCGTTTTAAAAGCATATATGTACGCACGTACAAGGCCCCTGGAATCCAAGTAATGTAATATTTACAATTAAACGTATTTATCTAATATATTAGCAGTTCTTGCTTGATTGTAGTAATTACATTTAAAAAAGTATTATATTATATTATATTATAATTCTTTAAGAGCGCGAAACAAAATCTTTAAGAATTATTTAACAAGTTAATGCATTTTTTAACGACTTTTATAATGGTAATGTTGCTTTCAGATTCTACTAAACAAGAACTTGTATACGGTGATTATGTGTTTTGTATATTCAAAGATAGCTAATTGAAGACAACAGTATAATATTGTTTTTAATAAAACATGTTAAATGTTAATGTACACGTATTAATCAACCTAATAAATAATATCCTTGATCAAAGGTTATAGAATATATCTAAGTCATTTAATTTTTCATACGTACATATATATTACAAGGCATTTGTTTAAAAAAAAGTAATATTTGTATTGTCTCATAGAAATGGGAGTCATGGATACGAAACAGTAGGTATACCAACATTATGTGAAACTTCAAATACGAACAAAAACATCTAATCAAAACGCTGAAAAAATCACGTGATTCTATAAAAACGACTACAATAATCTATTTTAATTGAATAATAAATATGGCTTTTCTGTGTACATATTTGAAATATTTAAATCTTTAGCTTTTGAATGATATCAAATATTAAGAAAATGTTTATCTTTAGCTAATAGGTATGTAGCGAAATTCTGATACATTCCTACTCCTTTATAAACGCGTTAGTCTAAAGTTTAATATACAGTCTATGAATATAAATAATAGTGCTAGAGAATAATATCTAAAAAACCAACTGTAATTTATTTTCGAACATTTTCGAATATTCAATATTTTTCATCACAAAATTTAAAAGTGCGTACAAAATGTAAATACAATTTCTAATATTTTAACAAAAAGCATAGATGATAAAAGCATAGATGATAAAAGCATTTTCAAAGTAATTTAATGAGGCGACATTAAGGGATATATTGCAACTTCAGCGAATATATATTTACTAGAAATTATGTCTATCAAGAGACATGTAGAATTATAGAAAATCACCAAATTTCCTTTTAGTAATTAACTCTTTACCACACCACTTAATTATTATAGTCTGCACGAACACACAATATGCGCGTCAGTAAATGTGTCGAATAGACAAAGAAACAGGAAATAGAATAAAAAAATAGAATACACCAGCCAGGTTACGTCTGATGGCAGTAAATCCCATTAAACATGAAATAGGATTCCTGAAAATAAGATGTTATAATTAATGTATTTGACCTTCGTCTAATTAGAAAGTTTTCGATTTGTCATCAGATATATTACAAGTTTTTAGAATTTAAAGAATTAAAGAGGAGCATTGTATATTGACTTGTATATTATACGAAATAAAAAATATTTTTTACACAACATTATACGACTCCGATCAATAGTTTTTTCGATTTATTATTATTTTTATAGCTAATATTATTATATGTACATATTATGATAATACACCATTGTATTAGACAATACGGTAGCATCGTCAAGCCAAGTATTAACTGTATTAATAATTAGCTTGCCAGATGTTATCAAACTCAGGACAACTCATTAAGGCTAAGAGGAGTGAGTATGTTTACTTTGACCGTTCATAAAGAATGGATTGGTTCTAAAGTTCGACCAATTTTCCAAATAAGCTTATAATTTCATTAATTTACAATAGTTTAGAATCAAATAAAACGTTGACAATAAAAATGGACCATGTTTGTTAATATATAAATAATGTCATTACTTATTTACAATAACAATATACATAATAAAATCTGAACGAGCTGCGAATCATTTTATCTTTTGGTTGTCTTTTTCTTTTGACTACGGACTGGTCGAAAATAACAAGATTATAGCACTGTCCTTTCTGTAGTACATCAATGAAAGTTTTGGAAGTAAAGTCTTTATTTTCTATTCATCTCTTAACCGTCTGCCTCGCTTTATTTTTTACATTTTTGAGAAGCAATCATTTTCGATCGCTGCTATTTATTTGAATAACACTTATTTAATTCAGAAGTAATTTTGAATTAACGATTGTCCCTGGTTTTCGAGCATAAATTGGAATTATCGAGAACATGGGAGTTCACCATCCAGATTATATCACATATTTTAATAATTAAATGTTCGCGGGGAAGATATTTCAAGTACTTGTTCAACAGTCAAAGCGTCAGAGTAAACTTTATTTTACTAATTGCTTGTACGATGATTCAATTTGCAACTTTAGAATGAATTACATAACTATTTTGACATGTATGATCATCTCTACAATTTGCTGATGCAGATGATCTGGAAATCGTAGACATATTATTATGGATTTAAAATTATTTATAAAAAAATGTAATAAAAAAACGTAATAGTTATATCTTAATCATCTGGTTAAGATTAATGAATTCGTGTTTTGTCACTTTTTTGTAATGCATGTCTATAACAATTTAGACAACCTCCATTAAATTACTCTTCCATATCTTGGGGGGGGGATATTACTCCTCCCCCTTCTATAATATTTCATTTCATAATAGAGTAGAAATTTTAAACTTCGTATAACATTAAACAAGGTGTTTTGTAACATACCATTGAAAACTGATTAAACGTATTCTTACAACAAATAACTAAAATACATTATTTTTTAAATCATAAAATTAAAAAACAAAAATTTACAAGCACATTTGTTTTTTTGTACAGGGTGTAGGTAAAGTCACTCCGCCCGTGAAATGTTTTAATTGAAATCAAATTTATCTATATTCGAAGGTTAATATACTTCTGTAGAGTCAATCATATTTAAGTATATGTATATTTGTATAAGTACAGATACAATTGTAGTTAGAAAATTGTTATTACAAATGTTGAAATATTATAATATTGATTACATAATAATATGCCGATTAAGGTAGTGCGGAGTGACTTTTCATAATTAAAGAAACTTTATCCGTTACCGATTTGGGGAAACATATGAATTTTTATACTATATTATATATTTATTCTCTCAATTCTATTTCCTGGAGTTGAACTTAAAACAATTTTTAAATCACTCATTTCAAAGAAATTGAAAACAGCGTGTAATCAGATAAAGCAAAGTATGATTAAAATATGAAAATATATAGAAAGTAAAACAATACGAGTATGTTGAAGAATTCTTTAATTTTAAAACAGTAGCCAAATAAAGCTTCGGAGAATAAAAGAACGTGTCTAAACACTAACAATTACTGAAGCTACTAAAAACTAAAATTAGAAAACTAACTTATTCATTCAATTTTCACTATATACACCATGTTTATGTATACTAAACAAACCTACAAATATACATATTTTAAAAATTTTATTAAATAGCGACACAATTTCTCTCTATGTACTTATATTAATCATTCAAAAATTGGAAACGCCTATTTTGACATATAGTTCCAAAAAGCAATTCAACCAAAATACAATTTTGCATTGATTTTATGCACTTTTTTTACACTAATATATAGAATTACAGCTAGCGATGTATAAAACCTAGGCTCATTTTCCTATGAGCTAAGCAATTAAATTATCTAATGAATAAATTCCCATAAATATGTTTACTTCCACTTAACGATATCTCAGCTCTTCTGCTGCCATGATAAGTGCACATAGCCAGTTATAAGTGAGATTTCTCTTTTTATAAGAAATCACCATTAATGTGTCGTGTTTCACTCACAGCTTGGCTCGTCAGAAAATGTACGACATATTGAAGTAATGTAATACATGACTTATCTTTTAAAAAGCGTACCATTTTATAATCGCAATTATTTATGTACAGGTGTTTAATGCAGATTTTCTGATTCTTAATTTTAACATCATCTTATGTTAAATTATGCAGTTTTAGGGTATTGTACTGTTAGCATATTTTATTTAATTCAGCGTAATAACAATATTAAAATAACAATTGTATGATATCATCAGTAAAATTTGGTGTCTTTTAGCTAATTTTGCTATAACTAAATTTTATAAAATTCCGTATTAATTTGTAATGATTTAAGATGAAATTGGTTTAGATTTAGAAACAACTTTTTGTAGTATTAATTTCTTAGTGTTAAACAAATTTTCCTTAGTATTGTTTCTTCTATCAATTGCTTTTTTGCTTTAAATATATATTTCAAATTAACAATTATTTCAAAGTTGTTTCAAAAACATAAACCAAGGTGATTATTATAAAACTTAAATAAACAATTTTCTTCAAACTCTGTATTCATTGAATTATCAATGTCATAAAATTTTAAAAATTTTACTTATTACAGAGTATTATATATTTAACTTATATTTACATATACATATATCAGTATACCTTAAAACAAATTATGGTCGTCACAATTTATGTATTATAAACAAAAATAATGTTATTTTCTTTAAAATATTTGATATATATTTATATTTCAATGTATAATAATGCATACAGTTTAATCCATATACACAATCCATACCTATATATAATCCATACATAATGTTTTTTCAACTGCTTATTTTATATCCTTTTTTCCCTCTTCAATTTATACTGAAACTCCTATTCAATATACAATTTAAACATTTAAACAGCGGCTCTTCAGAAGTTAACGCAGTAATGTATAATTTTGTTCCATATATTGTAAAAAAGGTTAAATAAACACGAAATCTATCTTATATGTGTATATAAACTATTTATGCTGCTGCAAGACAGATAATACTTTTAAATCATAGAATTATTTTTTGAAGTTACTATCTAATTTATATATAATAATGCTAAATCGCGAGAGCATATTTTGATAAAAACTAAATTTATCAACTGTTATAATATTGTAAAAAAAGTAAAATGTATAAGAAAGCAAAATGTTTATTTTTGAAACATGCAACTTACAATATTTGCAATTTAATACTATTTCAAAATTTATTATTCCGTAATATATTTTACAGTATAAAACATTTTAAAATTATTTATATCTAAAAACTCTTAAACAACTGCAGTGCTATATTAAATAATATATACTACAATCATTGTTTTTGAAAGGTTTTAATAAATTAAAAATTTGAAAACAGCACAATTTTATTATGACAACACTGACTGAAATCACTGAACAAATTTACCGTGTCAATTGACAAAAAATGTGTCCCAGGTTGTCCGTCTGGAGACACGAAGCGCCTATCAAGCGCCAGACAGCCTGGGGACACGTTTCTGCGTGTCAAATGGCGTATCAAAAAGTCCTCATAACACACCTGCTGTGTCAAGCGCCGGACAGCCTGGGGACATGTTTTTCGTGTCAAAGAAATCGTCATAACACATCTAGCTCTCTAAATTGCTATTTTATTAGATGGAAAAATGTATTATTTGAAGAGCAATTGATATTGTCTTTTGACGCTGTAAATTCATTTTGACAAGCCTGTTGACATGGTATATTTTTTCAATATAATCAATAACGTTTTTAACCCTTCCACCTTTCCATTGTATAAATTATAAATAGTGTTTTATCTGTAATTCAAAAGCATTCTTTGTCATTTCATAAAAAACCTTTTCATCTCATTTTTATTAAGACCATTATATGCATAACTTGTATAATATCTAGACCTATGGCAATAGGTCGTTAGCTAGTAAAGCTAAGCGAACTATGTAGTAGGTAATATAGGAT